>JAOWBR010076598.1:0-24497 GCA_028571145.1 Dionaea muscipula
CAAGCTTTAGCCACGGGTTTTCCCGTGGCTATTGCCTAGTTTTTTTGTAGTGAAGATTGACGTGAGAGAATTCAATTGAAAACAGTAGAAATAAACGTGTTTGCAAAATCCAGAACTTGCAAGGGAAGGATGCACTCTCTGTTTCTTGAAAACTCAACTTTTCGATCTCGTGAATGCATACCCAAGCAAGCTATCAATGCAATCATCTTATAGAAGGTTTTTCCATGTAATACAGAAGATAAAATAGTTCATAGAATATTTAAGAATGCTAGCACCAAAGATTTTAGAAATATATGAAATATATTTCATTAAAACCAAAACTTTTAAAAACAAGATATCTTCTTCAAATCTCTTTTTCCAATGATATCAAACTTTGAAAAATTATTTAAGATAGATCATAAACCATTTCAAATCTGATTGGTTAGAATTTTAATCACGAAGGATAGAATTTGAAAAATCAATCTGAAACTTCCCAAGCACCTGAGGAGTCGATTCCTCGGGCAGATTTCAAAATACCTTCAAAACAATTTATGTGTGTGTGTGTAGATCTTCCTTTGGACTGATTTAAGTATAAGGATAAAGTGATTTGCATACCTTATAATGAATCCTAGATGCTTGAACTCATCAATCACACACAACTTCATCAAACTTCATGAATTTCTTAAAAATCTACATGAAGGGGTTGACTTTTGATCTTGATGATTTACTCCAATGTACTTTGTGTTTTCAGCAGCCTCTTGGTCACATTCTCAATGCTTTGAACTCGTCTCCTTTTATCAACATAACATCCTTCATGATTCCATCTTGAATATGACATTTCAACTTAGACAAACATTGTTCTTTCAACTTTGATTCCTATTCACTTAATCACAAACTAACCAACCAAGCATCAAATAATTATTAAATGATTGTTATCATCAAAACATCAAGGGTCAACATTAGGCACGACGAGCAATCTACCCTTTAAAGAGGAAACGAAGAACTAGATGGACTCTAGGAGATCATTAAGACAACTCTATTTCCCTTCATCTTGCTTCATGTGTTCGTTTGTTCATGGACGATCATGTCATACTAAATGTTCGTATATGCTATTGGTTCTAGATCAAGTTACAAAGGACTAGTTTAGTTGATTGTGTCTACTGGTTCTGTTTTTATTGATGTATGCAAGAGCTTGTGGAGTTGTGGCAACTAATTTTCTTACTTTAACTCGCTTGCTCATTCCGTTTTTCTTACTTTCCTCTGTTTTGTTTTCTATTTTTGTCAAGCTATTAGTTTCCATCTCACTATGACCCACGTTAAATAATGCGGTTGCTGTTGATATTGGTAGTAACTAGTTAGTAGTTGAAGAAACTGGACTGAGCGAAAATGTTCCATGAAAGGAACTTTGTGAATGGTGTATGAGTTTTGAGTTGAGGGATCTTCAGAGGAGTGTATGAGTTTTGAATGTTATGTGAGTTTTGTGAATGATGCAAGACTGATTCATGCTTTTATGCTACCTGTGCTAGGGGCTGTGTGGTTCAAATCTCCTCCGATCCTAAGAGCATTTGTACCGACATGAGTTCCTTTAGTTTTTTTTTTTTAAGTTTAACAAATAATAAGTTTAACAAAAAAAAAAGGGGTGTCGGCCATCGACAAGGGGGGCCGACCTCAGTGGCCGATGGTATTCAAGGGGTTGTCGGCCCTTGGCCGACACCTCTGGCCAGGTGTTGGCTGTCGGTGGGATAATTTTTAACTGAAAAGACATAAAAGTTTTACTCATTAATCTTCAAACACGTATTTTGGAATTTAAATAGTTATAGGAGAGATAAATATATTTTAAGAAACTATTAAAAAGAAGGGGCATTTTAGGAATTTGAAAAAATATGTGATGCATTTAACTAAATAATCGCGCTGCATTTAGGATCTATATAATAAAAATAGACATAAAAAAAGAGAACGATTACGCGTACACCCCCTTTGACAGGGATGTGCGCGAATTTTACCTTTTTTTATTTTTTATGAAACGGTAGTATACTATTACCGTTTTATCAAAATAAAAACGATAGTATAGTACCGTATCATCCAAAAAAATAAAAAAATAAAAAATAATAATATATTATGATTTTATTTAAACAAAAAAAATAATATACTATCATTTTATCAAAATAAAAATATTATCACCTAAAAATTATAAAAAGACGGTCCAAAGTAACCAAAAAAAAACAAAAAACAAAACAAGTAATCGCGAGCTGGATGTAGGAAACCACCGCCGAGTGGCCGACCACTTGTGTCCCTCTCTGCACTCTTCTTCATTCTTAGGCTCTTCAGCCTCTTCTATGATTCTATCTCTCCGCATTTTCTCTCTCTATCGAATCACGTAAAAATCTGAGGCAGAACTGTAAGTCGCTTCGCAATCCCAAAAACCTGGATTCTCTTTCCCACCTCCGTCCAATCTCGATCTGTTCTTGTTTTTCTTTTGATCAATTTTTGTTTTTTCAATTGTAATTGCAATCATAATTGCAGCATCTTCTGTACTATCTTTCAGGGCAACTTTTGAGTTCCTCAAATTCTCTTGGATTCCCTATTCAAAATCCATTGTTGCTTTTTTGTCCTCATATTGATCTCGTTTTTCTCGCAAATTTTGCTCGCATTGCCCCCTTTTATGCAAGGGTTCCTCGATATTGAGCATAATTTTTAGATTGGTAATGACTTCTTGTTGATAGGAGACACTTGTGTATATTTAGTGTCCATCGTTTTCGGGGTTCTGGGTGGGGGTCCAGTCTTACTAGTAGCTCAAATTCATTGGAGTTTAATGATAGGAAAATTCCCACCAAAAATAGATGTAGCTGAAATGGTATCTATTGCTATCCCTTTTTTTTTTTTTTGTGAATTTATAGATTCGACTGATTTTGGTAGGTCGTTTCATTGTTGGAAAATGTGGGCAGAAGAAGGGCAATAAAAGTTCTAAGAGGTTCTAAAGAGAGGTTCCTGTGTGAGGTATAGCTGAAGTGGACTATTGTACATAGAATCAAAGAAATGGCGTGCCGGGGGTTCTTGGAGTGTATCTTAAAGCTGCTGAATCTTCTGGTGACGCTTGTGGGTCTGGCTATGGTGGGCTACGCAATCTACTTGTTCGTTGTGTATGAGCAATCTTCTTCTTTGGATTTGTCTAATATAATGCTCGCTGGAAATGAGAAAGGGATGCTTCAGCTTGGTCGTCCCTTACTGATGTCTGTTGTGGTCTCCAGCAGCTTCTGGGATGACCTTCCCAGAGCTTGGTACATTTCTCATTCTTGCCTAACCTTTGACTTGAATGTTCTGTTAGTTGTCTCGATAATTTTCCCAGTTTCAACTCTTGTTCTATCTACAATGCTGTCTATGTTGGTCTTCTTGTCTTCAATGTGCTTTTGACAGTAAGGAATCATTATTTTTGGATGGTCTAGTTTGTACACATCTTACAACCATTCCATTAGGCATGTTGTTGACATCGAGAATTTTAAAGATTTGAATAAGTTGTTACTAGTGCTACAGACTGTGTCATACCGATGTGTTATTACCTGTTTATCCCACTTCGTGTGTCGGTGGTGAGGCATACTGCTGAAACCCCAAAAATTAGAAATGCTGGACAAGAAAGAACTTGTTCATGTGAATGAAAATCAATAAACAAAAAAACACCGGATCAATCATAGCTTCATCATTCCTTGTCACACTCAACCTTCCCCTTCAAGGTCTCTCCCTTCGCGCTCTCTAGCTCTCTTAGTAACTCGGTCCTCACAAAATTTGTTTAATGCTATCCGTTTATGGGTTTAGTATGTTTCAATGATGAGATTATCTTCCTGATCTGCTGTTGGACCTCATGATAAGTTGAAATTCTCACACCAATCGAATTAAATCTTGGTTTCATCTTTTGAATTTCCTCTTTCTCTGGAAATTTGGATATTGCCTTTTTAATAATAGGTATCTGTTTTCCTTTTCATCATATGATGGGTGTCGTTTTACCCAACAAAAATAAATCCCTAATCAGATCTAACCATGTAGTAGCGGTGAGAAGGGGTCGATCCCATAGGGACATGCACTTATGGTTCTTTCACGTCTTTTCCTTGAGTTCTAATGCAAAGATTAAGCGTAACAGTAAAGGATAGGAGGGTTTAGGTATGAGTAACTACCTAGGCAAATGATGAATCGAGAATTAAACTAAGCAAGTTTAAAACTGAATGTTTAAACAGAAGGTGAAGGTGTTCCGGCTTCGGTTGCTCCACCTGTGATGCTTGAGTTGATATTTGACAATATACGAATGACCGATTTCTTTTGGTATTTGACTAGAATGGTTAGGGCTCAAGCACCGCAAACTCTCATTGTCTTTCCTCATGTTTGATTAATTAAGGCTCAAGCACCACTAACTAACCTAATCATTTAAACCCAAGATCAAGTTGTGGATTTGTATGGTTGATTGCATTAAGCACTAGAAGGACAACCAAACTAGGGAAACACATCTACATATTGTATTAAAAAAAAATTAGAAATTCCTGTTTAGAAATTCCATCCATGGTTACAAACGCATCTACAAGGGATGAAACACAGGGTATGAGTAAATCATATGATAGAATGTATTATTTCATCGATAATATGAGCGAATTTAGCAAAGGATAGACACAAACATGTGCTCATCAAGTTATATTAGTACAAATGAGGGATTGAGAGTATGATAAAAATGTAAAATTCTCTGAATAACCTACTCAAGGCACGAGATTTCCTCTCTAAAATTTCCAGCTCTAAGCACTCCCAATCACACCTTAACAAAGTTTTTATCTTTTCCAACCCGAAAATGTTAAATATTGTTGACTCTTGTGAGAGAGAAAATTATATTCAATCTCAATCTCTACTCACTCACCGTTGTGGGGTTGGGTATCACAATATAAGTTTGATAGGTTTCATCTCTGCCAATAGTGCTCAACCTTTTCAGACTTGTGAGGACAAAAAAGCCTTTTAAGGTGTGGTTGGCAGAAGTTTGGGAAAATTCCCCTCATCAGTCAAGCCTTACATAGCCAATCACTAGTTCGTAATCGGTTTTTAGACGCAAGCCATAGAATGAACCTATACTTGGGAAATATTCCCTCTCGAGAACAATTTCCACCACCAAACCGGTTCATGGTCATGAACACTCATGCCCATAGGACAAAAACTTTTGATGAGAAGGTAATATTTTTCAAATCAGTTCTAGTGCTTTAAAAAGCTCAAGGCGCACCGAGGAGCATAGGGATCATGGAGCCTAGGCCCAAGGCACAGACGAAAAAAAACAAAAACAGATATTCTAAAAATAAATGTGAACATTGAACAATAATTAAAAATAAAAAAATAAGTAACTAATTGTCTACTAAAATTTTAAATACAATACAATAAAAACATAGCGTATCAGTTAGTACAAAAAAAAAGATCATCAATCCCAACATCTTCACCATCATTCGTCAGGAAGTGTAAAAAGATCATCCACATTCAATTCAACATCTTCATCATTAATCTCAATATCTTGTTCATCCTTGGGCATGTTCTCATCAGCTGCCTCCACTTCCACATGCATAATATTAGCTCACTTAGCTCTCCTCATATTTGCACCTCTAGAACTTGATATCATAATTGCATTACTCCTTGTATGGTAAGGAGGTTTCAATATTCCACTTATTCTAGCGACTCATTTTTTCTCTTCTTCTCCTTTACATATTGTCTTCTTCTTTTTTTTTGTAGTGACTCTGTCTATTCTTTTTCTTTTTTTTATTCATTAATTGTTTTAAGTTTTAACATAAATTTTTTTAGGTTTTAAAAAAAATATTAATATTTACCTTAGTGCCTAGGCGCGCCCAGTGCCTGGCCCCAGGCGTCCCAGGCGCGCGCCTCTTTGAATGCGTCTTTCCTGGGGTTGTTTCAGGCGCTATGGCTTGCGCCTAGAGCTTAGACGCGCCTTTTAAAACCTTGTACAAGATTCGATAATTATATTGTGTTGGTTGTCGGCTACTTAACACGCAGTGTCTTAACCTAATCAGAAGAGTAGGTTTGAGCTCATATATATATAGCAATAATAGTAACAATAAACGATATAACAATAGATAAAACAAATATATAATTCAACTTAATGCTAACGTATGCTAATGGATAACAATGTATATGAATGTATAGAAACACAACAATAAAAGCCACAGACAATACGCAAAATGAGGACTCGACTACCCAAAGCATAAATCCAATAACTATACTATACTATCATAATCATGTACCAACGTATGATAATGAAAATTAGTGTATGGTAATCTATACAACCACATCAATAAAAGTCATAAGCACATTCACCCATACTGGCGACAAGGCTCAATTCTAAATTTCAACTCCTTCTGCTACTCCTATCACGACTACTCTCTACTAAGTGGGGTTGATCACCCATATCTGCATCTTTTATTCTGTCCAATGCAGAGCATCCTCTCTATGGTAAGTTGCAACATGTCAAGATTTATACGGATCATTTCACTCCACGTCTTTTTCGATCGCCCCCTGTTCCTCCTACTTTCCAACACAAGGGACTCCACCTTTCGCTTTCATCCGAAGAAATTTTAGTTTCAAACTTCAGATATGAATGGTTTTCTTTCTGGAATACCATCGCAGTGAGGTAGGTTTTTTTAAGTTGGAACTAGAAGTTCCACCTTTTAGAATCCCTATGATTCATGTGTGTCTTACTTTTTCACTTTTGTTGCTCTAACATTATCCGAGGATTGCATCCATCTTCAGCTTCTTTTTTTCTGTCTACTTTTTAAAATGTACCAAGTTTTACTTTTGAAGCCAAAGATTGTAAAATTGTTGTGCTTGAGTTTTTCGTAAATGGCTTGAAACCTTTTCTAGAGGAGATACAGCCATTCAATTATGCAGCTTTTATAGATTCTTGAGTGCATTTTTACCCAGGTGTCAGGTTTTGGTGTGCTGTTTCAATCTCCTCTGTTTTTCAATTCCGAGGTAAAATCTTCTGCTTTAGGAGCTCTTGCTGACAACCCTTGTTTTATGTTCTAGGTATGATCTGACTCGATTGCTGATTGGAAGTGAAGGTACCCTGGGTGTGATCACAGAAGTCACTTTGCAGCTTCAGAAAATTCCCCAGTATTCAGTGGTACTTTAGTGTTCCTTGTTTGGTGGGTTATCCTTGCAGATTATACAAAGATATTTTTCTTTCTATCATGGTGTTCTTCCCCTCTCTAGGTTCATATGTAAATTATTCTGTAATCACGCTTTTAGAATCTTAAAATTTATGAGGTGTCTAGACAATACATTCTACCCTATCACATCCTTGTCCTTTAATTCTATAAGTCTACGGCTTAATTTTCCGCTCTAGAAATGGTTGAAAGCCTAGTTTCTTTCTAAATGAATCCTGATGTTAAATGATGTAAATTATGCAGAAAATTGTCTCTAAGGAGTAGAACATTTTATTGGTGCAAATGAAAGATCACACTGTTCATGGGATGATGTACTGTGTACTGCAATGCTACAAAAGGGAAGTAACTAGTGTCTTCAAGTGTGAGAATGTAGCACAATTGGAGTGTGATGGAGTTTTGTCAAAATTGTCGTGGTCCTTATAGTAGTCCCTTCTCATCCTTCATGCTTTGAATGAATTGTTTGATTGAAAGTCATTTTGCTCTGGTTTGAAAAGTTTGTTGTGCTTAGAAAGTTCATGCAGTTCTATTCCCAAGAAAATACCTCATCAGATCCATCATTAGTGACTGTTCAATCAATTACTTGAATAGAAATAATATTTTGCAGCTACTAAATAAAGGATGCCCCCAATTAGGTCCCGACAGATTTGCATGAAGGCCTTACTGCTGATACATTTATTTGACTTCGAATTTCATAACTACCATTGACAACATCCGGAATGTCTGGCCACTCTTTTAGTTCCATCTTCCCTAGAATTTGATGGTGTTGTCTGCCAAACATGTAGTGCTGTGGGTATTTATCATTTTTGCTGCTAGAGTAGTGCTTTGACCTTCGTTTGATTGATAATTAGGAGCCAACTTTCTTTTCAATTTCTTACAAATCATTGGTTGCACTAACTCTCATTCATCTTACAGGTTGCAATGTGCAACTTTCCTACCATTAAGGATGCTGCAGATGTTGCTATTGCCACTATGCTTTCTGGAATACAGGTGGAACAAAAATCTTTATTGCCCTAGACTGTCATCTTAGTATTTCTCATAGTTTGTTAAGGAAAAGATCATATGCTTCCTTAACATGGCTTTAACATTGAACATCAAGCTAGGGAAAAGATGAGGACCGCATTTGGTATTTCTGTAATTATGTTCCAGAAGCCTTTTCTCAGTGTTATTTCACGCAATCCTTGTAGTTTTGTTGTAGTCCTCTTGCAAGCTTGTCCTGTTTTCATGATGAAGACTGGGCACAAATGAAAATCATGGCCTCCTTTAATATGGTGATTCGTTCTGTTTTATTTGCTTTTATGGGGGGTCAACTTAGATGTCTATATGTACATCTCATTTATGTACTAATCAGTCTGAAATTCTTATTACCATGTTAATAAACCTCTCTTGATTATACACCAGGCATCTAGAGTAGAGCTAATGGATGAAGTTCAGGTTAGAGCAGTCAATATTGCTAATGGGAAAAATTTGCCAGAAGTTCCGACTCTGTTGTTTGAATTTGTTGGAACAGGTGGGTTTTTTTTTGTCTTAGTTCTGGCAATACAGTAGTCTTTTACCTCCATCATTGAAGGTAGGGAGGGTTTATCAATATTTGGATGTCAACTATGAGCTCCAGTAATAATAACTATTGCTGATTTACTAAGACCAAAAAAGGGATTAAGTTTCATATAGTAGCAGTTCTAGGATTTTCATGGTTCATTATGGAATCAAGACACTGCAAATGGAATAGTAAGTTTGTGACGGTGGAAAAATGTATCTATTTTGTGGCAGATAGATGAAATGAAACAATTAACAATAGTATTGATTCCACATGCAATCAAAATAAGCACTAAACTACTAATAACATGGAGAAAGAATTATTGGTCACGCAGTATGCAATTTATAGAATGATTATTTGCAGAATGCATATGATGCATCTCTAATGGGTTTGTGCAGACAATGATGCATGGCAGTGCAAAATAAGGTTCTCAATTCACAAGTGTTGCTTTCATGGCCATTGCATCACTATTATCACTTTTTATGATGTTATATTTATATATCAATGCCTATTATACTAGCACGAGCATGGAATATTGAGACCTTGATTCCAATCCAACACAAAGAACAGGAATATCCTTTGGTTATTTGATTAAGAGGAGGACTCACCACCTACTTCTCTAAAAGTTCTCGGCGTGAAGCTGGTACCTTGTATATCTCTTGCATTTATACATACGAAAGGGATAAAACTATAGTGCAAAGAGCATGAGATCAAGATTATGTATTAGAAATAAGAAAAAATATACCTTGCACATAGGTGCAAGAATATAAAACATTTTTATTTAGAGTTGGAAATTTGTCCCATGAACGCTTCAACTATTTTCCTAGAAATGTCAATATTTGTAAGAAATATTGACCAACATCCATCTTGGGAATTCTCTAGGAAAGAAATGTTCTATTTCGAGGATTGAAGATGTTGAAGGTATCAGCACTAATATTGATTGGAATATAGACATTGACCACAACAATACATTATCAGTAATTATTTGGATTACAAATTGTCCACTGCTACAAATTCAAATTTGATTTCTTTCATAAACCGTTTCCATGATGTTGTCCTTAGAGATGGTTGTTAGCCACAAGTGTTATACGTTATTTTTTCGACTAATGTGTTTACTGTACATGTGATATTTGGTAACTTCTAACTCTTTGCAGAGGCATATTCTCTTGAGCAAACAGTGTTAGTTCAAAAGATAGCTGCTGATCACAATGGATCGGATTTTGTATTTGAGGAAGAACCCGAAGCCAAAAAGGAGCTTTGGAAGGTATATGGTTTCCAGCTATCCTTTTTTTGATGGTTTACCGCATCCCTCTTATAGTTTGTGCAGTTTGCTAGCTCAGCTATGTACTCCTCTTCTGCCACTGCTCTTATATCATGGGATCCCGAAAATTGCTGTGGCCTTTTTGTTTTGCTTGTGTTCTCTTAGATTCTCTCGTAATCTTACAACATTAACTCTATCTGATGACGTCGCTTTTGGAAAAGGTAATACCTCAACTGTCCTTGTATACACTTACCCTAACAGCCAATATCTACGACTGCTGGAAAGACCCCATGTCAAGTTTTTAAACTATGACAGGAAAAATTAGCACTGGGCAAATACAAAGCGGTTAAGAAAATTAAAGATAGGAATATCAATGATGCAATTTTGATTAGTCACTGATTCTGTTGCTATGTGACACATTCTTGTTTTTGGAATTCCAAGTGGTAAATCAAATGGGAATAATTAACTGAAGCTAAAGCTGACAAACTTTTGCATGATAACTTGAAGTAGAATTAGAATTGCACTTTTATGGCTCCCAAGGTTTAAAATTCTGACTATGAACTGAAAGGATCTTGAATCATGAGAGAGGACATGAGAGATCGTAAGAGAAAACAGAGAGATACTACCAGAAAATATTTCAAAGAGTGTGGTTCTGTTTCTCTACTGTCTATTATTACAACTATAAGTGGCTTTATATAACAAGTCCCAGAACTACCCAAACTACCCCTTAGGAACAACTTTATTACAAATATAACTAGTTCCCTGTACATCCTTCCTCAGCTTGTTGCTGGGTACCCAGCACCAAGCTGCTACGTAACCAGGAATGTTGAGGAGAACATAGACCTTTGGTAAAAAGATCAGCAAGCTGAGCAGTAGTGGGAACAAATTGAACAGTGAGAGCCCCCTCTTTGACCTTCTCCCGAGTGAAATGAACATCAACCTCAACATGCTTCATCTTGGACTTGTGCACAGGATCATTGGTGAGAGCAATAGCAGAAATATTATCACAATACAAGATTGGCGTATGGGATAGAACAACCCCCATGTCACAGAGTAAATGGCCGATCCATTGAATTTCAGAAGTGGTATCTGCCATAGACCGATATTCAGCTTCAGTGGACGATCGGGACACCGAAGACTGCTTTCTGCTGCACCACGAAACGGGAGCCTGATTTAGAAGTACAACAAAACCAGTGGTAGATTTCCTATCATTTGGGTTACCCGTCCAATCCGCATCACAAAAGGCATGTAATGCCATAGGCAAAGAGCAAGAACTGACATCAAGATTGCTCCCAGAGCCACCCATATCAGAACACTTTGGAAATGTAAGGCCAAAGCCTAGAGTGTCCTTTACATACCGCAAAATTCGCGTGACAGCCTTGAGATGTAGATCAGTAGGATTGTGCATGAATTGACAAACGGAGTTGACACTATAAGCAATATCGGGTCTAGTGAACGTCAAATACTGGAGACAACCTACCAAACTCCGGAATGTGGCCGTGTCAGAATCAGAAAGAGGAGTGCCTTCATCCTTGAGCAGCTTAATACCCGATTGACAAGGAGTGGAGCATGGATGACAATCATCTAGAGCTGCCTTGTGAAGAACATCCCGAGCGTACTTCTGCTGGGTGAGAAAAATTCCTCCATGCGAAAGATACTTTACTTCGAGACCCAAAAAATAATGAAGCAAGCCTAAATCCGCCATGTCAAATTCTTGCTGCAATTGAAGCTTGATAGCGGTCACCACAGATGAAGAATTCCCGGTAAGAACAATATCATCAACATACAATAGGAGATAGGTACATGAGACAGCATCAGTTTTGATAAAAAGAGAGGGATCAGCATGAGAAACCTTGAACCCAAGTTGTGGAAGGAAACCAGTAAAACGAGCATTCCAAGCCCTCGGAGCCTGCTTCAACCCATAGAGCGATTTTTGAAGTTTACACACATAAGACAGATGTTGGGCATCCTCAAAACCGCCCGGTTGATGCATGTACACCTCTTCTTTCAATTCACCATGCAAAAAGGCATTTTTGACATCTAACTGATGCATTTTCCATCCAAAGGCAGCTGCGACGCGAAGAACAATACGGACAGTGGTATGCCGCACAACGGGAGAGAAAGTCTCGTCATAATCCACACCTTTTTCTTGACTAAACCCCCGAGCTACAAGTCTAGCCTTGTGACGAGCAATAGAACCATCGGCATTCCGCTTGAGTTTAAAAACCCACTTACAACTGACAAGATTGATATCAGTAGGTGGAGGTACAAGAATCCAAGTATGCTGAGCTTGAGAAGCATGAAATTCATCCTGCATAGCTTGAGCCCATTCAGGGACTTTAAGAGCCGCTTTATAAGAATGAGGCTCAATATCAGCAAGATTAGAGCCTGTACTGGTAATAGATAGAAGGCATTTCTTTTTGACAATACCCCGTTTTCCCCTTGTGACCATTGGATGATCATTCACAACTAGTCCATCAATGGGATGAAGAATATGAGAATTAGAAAGGGGAGCAGAAGGCTGACCAGCAGAAACAGGAAGTGGTGGTGGCAAAATGGAAGATGATGGAGATTGTGCATCAGCAGAGTGATCAGCAACGGTTGCAGAAAGAGAACCAAGGGAGTCAGAAGCATGAAGATTCAAATCAGCAACAACTGGAACAACTCTGTCAGTAATATCACAAGGTGCAGAAACGTCATTGGAAGCTGGAACAGAAAGTGAACTCTCTAAAATATCCTGTGGAGGCTGTTGAACAGGAGGTGATACGACTGGTACATTAACCTGAAACAGAACAGGAGAACTCGAACTGAGCACTGAACAGGGCTTATCAGATGGTACAGCAGAACCGGCCGAAAAAGGGAAGAAAGTCTCATCAAAATAAACATGTCGCGATATAATGAATCTGCCAGCCCCAAGATGATAACAAACAAAACCTTTATAGCCAACGGCAAACCCCAAAAACACGCACCGAGTAGTCTTCGGCTGTAACTTATTGGAATTATATGGAGTCATTAAAGGATAGCAAGCACATCCAAAGACTCGCATATGTTGCAGAGAAGGATCCGATCCAAATAATAACGCATAAGGAGAAGACATGTGAAGAGACGAAGAAGGCATTCGATTTATAAGATGCACTGCCATGGCACACGCATAGTACCAGAATTTTTGAGGCACCATACCCGTGTGCAATAGAGTCACGGCCGTCTCTCTAATGTGTCGATTTTTCCGTTCACTAACCCCGTTCTGCTGCGGGGTGTAAGGACAGGAAATCTGATGTAATATACCATGTTCCTGCATGAAAACTTTGAACTTGCTATTCACATATTCTCCCCCACCATCAGATCTCAAGCTTTGAATAACAGCAGTGAATTGAGTGGAAACATAAGCAAAAAAGGTTTGAAAATGAGTGAAAACCTCACTCTTGTGTTTCATTGGGAACAACCATGTGAACCGAGTACAATCGTCAATGAACAGTACATAATATCGATGACCATCAATGGACATTACAGGACTAGGACCCCAAACATCGGAATGAATAAGCTGAAACGGCCTACGACTCCTGCTGGTAGATATATCAAACGGCAACTTGGCAAATTTGCCTGCTAAACAAGACTCACAAAGAGATTGACCATCCTCTATATTATTGGCTATCTGAGACTTGTTCAACATACAGCTAACAATGGGATTTGCAGGATGCCCAAGCCTCTTGTGCCACAATGTGTGCTCCACACGGTTACCAAGCATGGCTGTACACGGATAGGAATGAGACAACACTGTTCTAGAATCACCAGTGGTCCCTGAGACGTGAACATCACAAGTTGATGAAGACCCAGATGGAGAACAAAGCAGAGAGGGCACACCACTATTAGTAGATGATGCTGCAGCAGTACTGGGTTGGGACGAAAAACGAACCTGATTATTATCTGAAAAAGTGCATGGTATTGGATATAACCCCTTTTTACATGGTCCTTTGTACAAGATCTTTCCTTGCTTCTTGTCCTGAATCACACAGTGAAACTCATCAAATATCATTCGACAATCATTTTGTTTACACAGCTGATAAGGAGACAGAAGATTGGCAGCCAAAGTGGGGATAAAAAGAACATGTGACATTGCTAGATTACCAAGCACCCCAGTTCCCACATGAGAAATGGGAAGATGCTCACCATTACCAATTTGGACTGAATCATTGGCAGGGTAGGTAGTGACATTGTGTAGAAGTTGCATATTACCAGTCATATGATTCGTAGCACCGGAGTCTGCCATCCAAAACGAAGAGTTCTCAAGACTTGATCCATGAGTGTTGGCAGCAAACAAAGCTCCCATATCACCACTCGAGGGAGCCGAGGAATTGACCCCTTGATGAGAACCACCTTGTTGGTCTGGAAAGCCAATGAGATGATAACACTTGTCCATGGTATGATTTTTCCTACCACAAAACTGGCATCCCTGCATCCTACTTGCCTCACCATAGCTAGCAAGATCATAGCAATTTCGTGCAATGTGTCCCAGCCGACCACACAATTGACAAGAAACGGTACTGCCACGACTGTGAGAACGACCACCAAAAGAGCCCCGACCAGTAGATGAAGTATAACCCCTGCCGTTGTTCATAAACCTGCCACCGGTGTTACCTCTACCAGCTCCATGATTGAACCTTCCACCAGAACCCCTGTCATGAGCAACATAGAAAGCAGAACACTGACTAGAGTCACAACCATTGGTAACAGATGGTTGAGAAAATGGCTGCACCGACGGGCATGTGTGGGTAGAAGAACTATCATGACCCCCATTGTTTGCAGATGACAAAACATGTTGAGGCTCAGCTTTAGCCACCATAGCAGTCATGGGTAACATTGAAGTAGATTGAGATTCAAACTCAATATCATGCTCAGCTGCTTTTAATAAAGTCTTCAGCTCACTCAAAGTACAACTATCACGTTGAGCTCTTATCACTGTCTTTATCGCTGCATACTCCAGAGGAAGACCCCCCAGAACAGTAACTACCACATCTTCATCATCCATATGAACCCCCACAGTCTCAAGAGCATCTCTAGCTGTGTTGATCTTATCCAATTATGTTTCAATGCTATCACCTCCCTTTTTAATTGACTGAAAATTGGTCTTTAGTTGTATCTTATTCTGTCTATTCGAATCAGCAAACTTCTGCTTCAAGGCGGTCCACATTTGTTGTGAAGTTTTGGATCCAACAACGCATCTTATTGCTGCTGGACCAAGTGTTTGGCCAAGAATATTGATAATGTTCTGATCTATAGTTTGCCACTCAGCCTGAGCTTGTGGTTCAGTATCAGGCGGACAAGATTTAGTACCATTGACATACTCAAACCATTTCTGTCCGCGGAGAAAGATTCTAGTCGAAATACCCAAGAAGGATAGTTGGATTCGTCCAACACAATGTTGGGAAGGAAAATACTAGTAAAAGATCCTGCCATGCCTGAATCTCGATGAACAAATCACAAAGAATTTCGTAGGAAGACAATCAACAGTTCAACAATCCGGAATAACGTCAGTGAACCTTAAAGAAAAAAGCACCATCAAGAATCTCAAGAACACACATAGTGAAACCACCAATTTCTGCCACCAATTTCTGGAACAATGTCACCGAACCCTAGAAAATATCTTCAAACAGAAACTTATCAGGAACATCTGCAATTGAGCATGCAATCAATTGAACGATTGAATCACAACAATCCAGAAGCAATCAATTGAACGAAACACAGAAGAACTCGCGAATCTCCAGTCGCAGCAAAAAAAAAAAAAACAGTCGAAGAACGTAATCGAGGAACAGTCGAAGCAAATAAAGAACCACCAATTCCTATCAAATTCTTGATACGTCTCCCTGAATCGCCATCCAAAGCTCTGATACCATGAAAGGATCTTGAATCATGAGAGAGGACATGAGAGATCGGAAGAGAAAACAGAGAGATACTACCAATGATATTTCAAAGAGTGAGTGTGGTTCTGTTTCTCTACAGTCTATTATTACAACTATAAGTGGCTTTATATAACAAGCCCCAGAACTACCCAAACTACCCCTTAGGAACAACTTTACTACAAATATAACTAGTTCCCTGTACAGAAATAAGCAAAAGTACTTAAAATAATGAGTGAAACATGTAATAATTCCAAAATTATCAAGGACAAGTTACACAACTGTGCCACTGCCCACTCTTTCATTTTCCTAATATATCTAAAGGATATGTGTGGCCGATCCCACCCAGTGAAAAGTGGTTAAGCTATTGTTGTTGTTGATGATGGTCGAGTTATTCAAATAACCCAGACACACTTAAGGTTTAATTGATTGACACAACCATCTTTTCAATCTATGGCTTGCATAATTTTTTTTAACACCTGTTCCAGACTGTATAGGTTGATTTCACTGTGGAAACAGACAGTAAATTGGAGACAGTATTGCAAGTGTATTACGTGAATGATAACCATCTATACAATGGTAAAGCTATCCCTACGTTAGTAGTTAAGTAATTCCCTTTGGTTTTGATGCACAAAAACTTAACTATGTCTGATACAGTATTTCCGATTTCGAACATCAGGATTTTTGGTGTGTGCAATTTCTGACCTCACTTTCTCGCTATGAGAGTCTTGTGACGTCAGTTTCTGTTTGCTGACCACTGAATTCCTTCTAGAGTCATATCATATGGATTGTAAGTGCTACAGTTGTGACACTGCATAAGATACAATTACTAACCCTTAATGATTAACAAACTCCCAATTGTATGAAATAGTGGTTCGTTTAGGTTAGAGTAGTGCGTGTTAGGTTTGTCAAGCGACGGGATGATTCATTGCTCTTGGTCACTTGCAGCCACTCTTGAATTCATTGCTCTTGGGCATTTGTTGTTCTCCAAGGTAGATTCTTTATTCTTGCTTACAGCTGTGTCTACATTCAAGATCAGTAGTAGTTATTCTGTTGGAAACTAAACCAAAATTATTAATGTTGTATTAGACTCTTAGAGCCTGTAATATTATTGAAGGGGGAGAAAAATTCCCTTTAAGCATTGTCTCTTGTTCTATATAATCTTTAACATGGTATCAGAGTTAATGGTTCGACTTTCCTATAAGGCTTAGGGCCTCCATGTTTTTGTTTGCCTCCGGCGTTGACTATGTGTTTGACGGCGTCGGAGGGTCTCGTCCTCGATTTTCATAAAAAAAAATCTAATTTGAGAGAAAGAACACAGATTTGTTTGTGAGCTTGTGTTGTATTGACTTGTTCTGGCTCATGTCTCGGCCTCTTGGTTTCAGCTTCGACTTCTTAGTTACGGATTCGACCTCTTTGTTTCGGTTTTAACCTCTTAGTTTTTGCTTCGGCTTCTTGGTTTCGATTTCGGCCTCTTAGTTACGGCTTCGGCTTCTTGGTTTCGGCTTCGACTTCTGTTTTGGTTCCTTGAATCATGTTCTTATTCTTGTTTCTTCTAGACATGTTCGTGATTTTGGTTTATAGACTGACTTATATTGGGTAGTCTCTCGGATTTTGGTTTATTGAATATTGCTCTTTCGGATTTTGATTTTGAATTTCAGGATCTCTCTTGATCTCAGATTGCTTACTTATTTCCGGGAGCTCGCCATCTCTCCTTCATCATCGACAAATTGATGCTTTTTGATTCAATGGCATCAATTTGAGAGGGGGGGGGGGGTGTCAAGCGACGGGTTGATTCATTGCTCTTGGTCATTTGCTGCCACTCTTAGATTCATTGCTCTTGGGCATTTGTTGTTCTCCAGACAAATTCTTTGTTCTTGCTTACAGCTGTGTCTACATTCAAGATCAGTAGTAGTTACTCAGTTGGAAATTAAACCAAAATTATTAATGTTGTATTAGACGCTTAGGATTTTAAATCTCTCTATATAAGAGCCTGTATTATTATTGAAGGGGGAGAAAAATTCCCTTCAAGCATTGTCTCTTGTTCTATGTAATTTTTGACAAGGTAGCCGATAGTCAGTACACTATATTTGTCGAATCTTGTGTCCATGTGTCCTGAGGATATGTGTGGTCGACTCCATCTAGTGGAAAGTGGTTGTGAAAATGATGAAATGATGGTGACTGGTGAGTGGTTCGTTTTCACTTTTTCAATGTGCAATATCTCATTTTGGTGCAAGTGCAAATGATAATTTTGAACCTGTTTTTATAGAAATTGGAAGACCTAGACGGGTAAAAAAATTTAAAATTGTCTGAAGGTAATTGTCATAGTCGATGTCTGACATATTTCACTGTCTCTGCAGGTATCGAAAGGGCTTGACTCTGCCATAAGTTCTGTGGAAGATTTGAATGAGTGGTTGGGGATTTTTAATGTGAAACTTAGACACATGAGAGAGGACATTGAGTCGGTAGGCTGATGTACTTCTATATTTTTAGCTTCGGTTCTATGAGGTATTTTACATCATGGTTTTCCTTTGCATTGCAAAGAAGTTCATGCATTAAATGATTGTGTTCTATTGCTCAAACCTATGGGCTATGTCAAACAACATAAGACGATTTCTGTGCTAATGCATGTCTTATTTGAAAGGATGGATCAGTTAGCTAATGTCTTCATAGTTGATTGGCTAAGCACTTCCACTAGTCACTGTGCAGGTTCTCTACCCACTAACTCTCCCTTCCCTTTTTGTTATTTGTGTGATCCACCCAGATAGAAACCCGAAATAACAAGTTGGCAATGCAGTCTGTGAATAATGGAGCATTGATAGATGAGCTGGACAAACTTCTTGCACGTTTACGTGTTCCTTCGGAGGTATGTTCAATGGTGTGTAGAATTTGAATCTAGTTTGAATCTGCACATCCTTGTGTCATCCATTAACTTTATCATATTTTCTGCCTGCAGTGTGCTACATGTCTAACAACAGGTTCATTTGATGAGGCAAATATGATTAAAAACATTGAAGCATGTGAGTGGTTAAGAACTGCAATACGTGGCCTTCAAGTCCCAAACTTGGATCCTGCCTATGCAAACATGAAAGCTGTATGTATGGAGCTCTTTTGTCTTTTAGTTCCTTGAAGTGATATTTAGCATAAGCTTGATGTGTGAGAAAGCTTGCACATGCTGGCCTTATCTTAGTAGTAGGAGATATGATGTTGCTTCACACGCCTGTAAGCATAATATGGCAACAAAAACAATGACGACGATGACAACAACCAAGCCTTTATCCTACTAGGTAGGGTCGGCTACATGGATATGATTACACCATTCACTTCTATTTTGTACTATAATGACATGCAATTTTGCGATGATGTTCCCATGGAATCAAAGCTTGTTTGTTGAAATGGATTACCATTTCATGAGTCTTATGATCCATCTAACGATAATGTACGATACAGTCTTATGCAGTTAAATGTCGATATGCACAATAAATGGGTATGGCGAATATGAAAAGTTGAGGTTAATGTTTGGACATATTAGGAAAGTGAACCTGCAACAATGTTATGCGATGTAAAGTTGAGGTAGCACCAAAAGAAGACAAGATACAAACATGAGCCAGGGACTTTCTAATGCACCTATAAGAAGATGTGAATTAATGGAAGAGGTGCATGTCAAGAGGGGAAAAGGTAGACCAAAAAGGAGTTTGAAAGAAAATGTTATGGCATGGCATACCATGAACAATCAGAGACATGACACAAGATAGAGGCAACTGACGCTGCCGTATCCATGTAGTTAATCTCACATTGTGTGAAAAGGCTTGGCTTGTTGAAATGAGTGACTCTGCAAGTGTCTTGAGTCGGCAACATTTTGTTATAATAAGTCATCTTTGGTCATCTTACAGGTCAAGGGGAAAAAGGCAGAACTTGAAAAATTGAAAAGTACGTTTGTCCGTAGAGCTTCTGATTTCTTGGGCAACTACTTTGCGAGCTTGGTGGATTTCATGATAAGTGACAAGAGTTATTTTTCTCAGGCATTGATCGAAATCACATTTGTTATACCGAATGTCTTTCCATGATGCAAAAGAGTTTTAACAGACATCTGATTGCATAGTGCAGCGTGGACAGTTGAAGCGGCCTGATCATGCTGATCTGCGGTACAAATGTAGGACATATGCTCGTCTTCTGCAACATCTTAAGGTAATGATAGGATGTTAGCTCTTCTTTCTAGATAATCTCAATCACTTATTTCTCTGTAAATCTTAGTTTCATGTTTCTGTTGGTATCCAGGGTTTGGATAAGAATTGCTTGGGTCCTTTGAGGAAAGCTTATTGCCGCTCCCTCAACTTACTTCTGCGGAGAGAGGTCAGAAGATTAAAATTATTAACCTTCTCCTGGTTAGAATTGAAGAATGAACAGCAATGTTAAGATAAGTCGGAAATTTGGGAGGGTTTATGCTATAGTTCATGGTGGAAAAGTAATTTTAGTTGTATTTATGGTATATACTATTATAAGCTGATTAGGAAGAACAATCAAGAATGTCAAGATAAGTGGGCAACTCTTGAGTGGGCCTATTCTATATAGTCCACGGTGGAAAAGCAACTTAGTTGTATTTCTGGTATATACTATTATAAACTGATAAGGAAGAATAATCGATTGAGGGGTGAGCATTGACGTGACGGTAAGTATCTTTACTAATGACTTGTTGATCATGGGTTCGAAGTGTGAAAACAACCTCTTTGAAGACATTATTCCAGTGGCCTTTGGTTCAACTTTCTTTTCATTTCTTTTTTGTTTCTTTGGATATGACCTTTAGGTCAACTGTCAAGCTTACCTAATTTATTTATTGTGCTCTGGTTTACGGTATGAATGTGGTTTCTAAATGAAATCCTTTGCTCATTTATTTGTTTTTGCTTGTAATCATGTTCTCATGTGATCAATGATTTTGCTGCTTGTTAATGACTTTTTTACTTGAAACTAGCCGTCTCACCTATTCCTAGGCAAGTACCCTTATGCCACCTATTCCTATAACTTTCACCATGCTGTTGATCATTGCTTTCTGTAGATATTTTCATTTTTGATGCAGAAGACATGAAGAATCAAATACTGTTTTCTGTGGTTTGTTGTACTCTTTTTGTTTCTGTTTTCCTGGAATCTAGTAATCTACTGTTCATTTTTCAAAGTCAGTCCTAGGGCTTTTAATTAATTGATCATATTCCTTTCTTATGAACAAGGCCTCTCAATCATTTACAGGCTCGGGAATTCGCAAATGAGCTTCGTGCTGGCACTAAAGCTTCAAGAAATCCTACAGTCTGGCTTGAGGCTGCTACTGCTTCTGGTCAGACCACGAGCAATGCAGACACTTCAGCAGTTTCAGAGGCGTATTCTAAAATGCTGACGATTTTTATCCCGTTACTTGTGGATGAGGTTGCATCTAGTCTTGTACTTCCACAAAGAGTAGTGAATTCTTCTTGGTTATGATTTTCTCTTATCGGTTATTTCCTGGAATTTCAGAGTTCTTTCTTTGCACATTTCATGTGCTTTGAAGTTCCCACTCTTAATCCCCTAGGAAGTATTCCTATTGGCAATAGAAGTGCACCTCATGATGATGCAGAAAACGATGACGATCTTGGCATCATGGATGTTGATGACAATGACCACAAAGCTGGTTTGTCTTTGGCCCCCCAGTATACCTTCCAGTAGTGTGGATCCTTGAGTTTTATGGCTCTAATGAATTCACACATAGGTTGCCTTCATAGAGATTGTTGTCTAAACATTTTTTTATGTAGGTCAAAGTTCTGCAGAGCTGGCAGCATTGAATGAATGTTTGAGGGAACTGCTTGACGGGATCCAGGTAAATTTACTTTTAGATTCTTTATGTGTCATAGGTAAAAGTTGTGAAGTTGGCCATACATTGTTATATTCTTATCAGACTGGGCTGAAATTGTTATCATTGTTACGAAAGCATGCACTAAAAGACTTTGATTGCAATGAACACTATGATAGTGAAAGATGGTCCAGTGCATACAGCTCCGACATTTTGGGACCTATTGTAGGGAATATGGTTGTTTCAAAAGAAAAACAAGGTTGAATTTTGGAAGCCCACCGTTATACCTACCCTAAAGCGACCTGTATTTTTTTTTTAAAAAAAAATACTATTAGTGGTTGAATTTGTAAATTACATGAGAACTTGTGCCCAAATTTAGTGTTTAGGAAATTGTGTCTAGATTTATTGCATAATGAAAGTATAATTCACATGCAATGCACTTTAAGTCTATGATCTCATAGCACACCCTGGACTCCTTAGCAGCTCCTAAAAAAATAATCTACTTTTAGGAGCATGAATTCTGATGCCGTCCTAGCAAGTGTAGTAGGTCGTTTAAGTAATACGATGATGAGAGAATATCGTTCCCATGAGGACTTATCTCAACCTCTATGTGTAATTCTACCCTTATGTAGCTAATCAAGACCACCCCGGACTCCTTAGCAGCTCCTAATACGGTTTGTTTTTTTGCAATTAATTAAACTAAGCTAAGGCAAGGGAAAAGTAAGATTAAAATGAATTCAGACACTAAAACAAGGAACTTAAGCATTTGATTTTACCTAACCTTCACTATTAAGTTATTGACAATACTAGTCAATCGGATATTTTTTCCAATTTACAGCAAGTCGCTATTTTATTCAACAATCCCTCGCGGCACTTGTTAAATCTATGCCTGATGTAAACCCACTATATCTCAATGTGAATTTCAACACCACAAACTCATATAGACATATGAACTCATTAAAGTGCACAGACCATATGAATATATCTTTATTCGATATGCAGCCTACGATGTACATCGCAATATTCAATGCTCCTATTTCATCTCTTAATTTAACAGACACAAACAAATCAATTAATTATTGATCTGGCAATCAAAAACTTTAAGAATTGTGATGCACACATAATTGAATAAAAATATCAAATTAATATATCAAAGATTGAAGGTTTAATAGTTAGGTCGGCTACATCACTGCCTCGGCAAAGGAAAATTAGCCAGACATCGTAAGTGAAACGAAAACAAGAATTACAATCAGAATGATGAAAAGCAGAAGAAGAAACTTGTCTAATCTGATGGCGAGATGATCACCGAAGTCTCTTCGCAATCTCCTTGTTGTTCCTCTTCCGAATCTTTCGTCGTCGACTTCTAAACCCTCTTTTTTTTTTTTGTTTCTTGCGCCAATGAATTGATGATCTTTTCCATCCCCATCACATTCATTAATTCTCAAAAGAAGGAGCAAAGGGGTAATTTTCCACCTCTAAAACGTAATCTTTCCACGCAGATCCGAGCTGGCAGGCGTCTGCTCCAGCAGTGGCAGGTGCCTGCACAAGGCAGAGACTTTTGCAGACTGGTAAGAGCCTGCTCCTGAAGCGTCAGGTCCCTGCTATCCAGTGATTTTTTAGCACACCCATCAGGTGCGTGCTGAAACCAGTAGGCTTTTCCACACGCTCCGCAACATCCAAAATCATTCAAAAGCACACCACTATCTCTATTTCTCCACCGCGGGTACCTATATCAAGAAATGAGCCAAAATGAGTGTATTTATGTTCAAAACATGTACAAAGACTAAGAAATCAAAAGCGAAGACGTGATAAACTATGCACGTATCAAATTCCCTGTCGGACAGCACAGAGATCGGATCTGTGCATCATGGGATATTGATGAGTACCTTAAACCTAGATAGCTTTGGCTCACTGTCATTGGTTTGATAGAGATTTTAACTAGATATTGACACATTGAAGGTGGTGTATAAGACAGTGGTGTCCAGTTGTATGGTGTGGCTCCTGCCAGCCGTCCCTTGGTTCCGTCCCTTTCCCAAGTCCTGTACTTATTTATAGTTGTCATTAATTTTCGAGCCTCCTTTCATTCATGGAATAATTTATATGTTTTTCCAAAAATGATCATGCCCTATGCCTAGGCATCATGCCCAACACATGATGCCTTATGTTTTTCTCCTTCCTTACCCTATAATATTATGATTGATTTGCAGGAAGATTTCTATGCTGTTGTAGATTGGGCATATAAGATCGACCCTTTGCGGTGCATATCACTCAATGGGATTACAGAACGCTACCTTTCTAACCAGAAAGCTGACGCAGCTGGATTTGTTCGCCTCTTGCTTGGTGATCTGGAAACAAGAATTTCCATGCAGTTTAATAGAGTAAGCTTTGAGCCTTTAAGTTGAGCAAGATGGTCTCTGTATATATTCTGGTTTATTTCAACCTTGAGATGTTCCAATTTTGCAGTTTGTTGATGAAGCTTGTCATCAGATTGAAAGGAATGAGAGGAATGTGCGACAAATAGGTGTCCTCTCGTACATCCCGAGGTATAAGAATCATCCTACTGATGGTTAAGCGTCTCTTCTTATCCTTTAGTTGTGACATTTATTTGACATATGCATAGTTCATGTTCCTGGGGGTAGAGATCTAAGGAATGTAGGCTGACAGTGTTTGATCAATAGAGGTGGACCTGGAGTTGCACCTTCTTTCTGTTTGTATGGTGTTCAAGTTGGTGGCACTATAGGTCCGTTTTGCAACGTTGTTGCTATTTGTTATTTTTTGGTATGAAAAAGACATTTAAGGTATTTTTTCCCTTGAAAAAAGACAA
>JAOWBR010076710.1:0-14925 GCA_028571145.1 Dionaea muscipula
GATGAATAATATACATAAATATTTTTTCTTATGATTAGATAAATATATAATTAATCAATAAGATTATTTTTTTAAAAATATTTATCTAAAAAGTAATTTTTTATTTTATATCTTAACAAACTAATTTGTACGTCCGTCACCCATATCGTCCGCCCCCCGCTAACCACCCCACCCGCCTTATTGGCCGGCACCCCTTACCCGCCTTATAGATCGGCCCCCGAGGCCGGCCGCGTTTAGTAAAAAGATGGCCAAAAAAGTGGCAAAAAAAAAAAAAAAATAATGACGTGAGTTAGTGAGTGTAACTTGGTTGGAAATAGAAATTTCCGGTGGTTGATATTAGAAATCGTGTTTCTAATGTTCAAGAGACGGGAAAAAATGGGTTCGATAGACGCACCAGCGGCGGGTAAAAGGAACGGGATCGGAGGAAACCAGGCCGACAGCGAATCTTCGCCATCAGCGGTTACTGAGAACGGGAACGCAGGAACGGCGAAGGAGAGGACGACGGAAAACGACGCGTTGAAGAAGAGGAAGGCAAGCATGCTTCCATTGGAGGTGGGGACTCGGGTGCATTGCCGGTGGAGGGACGGGAAATTTCATCCTGTCAAGGTCATCGAACGCCGCAAGATCCAGTCTGCTGGACCCAGTGATTACGACTACTATGTGCATTATACCGAATGTATGAACCTCCTTCTTGATTGTGAATTTTTATATTGGGTTCTTCTGTTAGGGTTGGGATTAGGGTTTGGGCAGGTTGAAATTGGATCTAAGGTTGTGTTGTGATTGTGATTATTTATTGTTTGCGTTCAAATGTGGGCATGAATTTTGTTCCCCTGAAATTGGGAGTTCGGTGAATTTTATGGGGTTTTGTTGCTTGCAAAGTAGATATATATTTTCAACTGAATTATGGCATCTGCTTTGATGTGGTTATGCTTCAGTGACTCTTGAGCTGAATATGCTCTTTCTCTCTCTAGCAGTTAATAGGAGGCTTGATGAGTGGGTTAAGCTTGAACAACTTGATCTTGATTCTATAGAGGCTGTTGTAGATGAAAAAGTTGAAGACAAGGTAACATCTAGTTTCCTGCAGTGTGCTGTGCTTTTCATCATCTTTAGAATGATAGGGGTCTTTCTGAGCTTCTTTGACGTATTTAAATATAAGGCTAATGTCTAATTCTTGTACTTGCGCTTGGGGAAGCAGCCATCTGTGTCCTCATCACAGCATAATCTTCTGTGAGAAACAAAGGGTAGCTAGGTGCTTCCAAAGTCCAAACCCACTCGGAATTTGGAAACGATCTTGTTTCAGTTGTAATCATCACCTATGCCCAGTCTATGTATTAGAGCATCTTCAATGCCTTCTCTCTCCTGGATTTTTTCTTGTCAACTAAGCAGAAAGAAACCAGGTAATGCCATTGGAGAAGAAAATAAAGATGGAACAATTCCATCTTCAACTTTTATAAAAAAATTAAATAAATATTAATAATAAAGTATCTATAAATACAATTATTGGGTTTAAGTGGAAGATGAAACCACTTTTAGCTGTTGTTCCATTGGAGCATGAAGTTCAATCTTGGGTGAAAGATGAGTGGATGAAAGAAAAATATGATGTGGCAAATTTTTTTTTACTTTTTTGGTTCTTCCATTGGAGATGGTCTTAGAAACATGCAAATTAACGGTCGTGTCTTTATTGACTGCTTTCTTTAATTTTATCACTCTGGGTGTCCACAGGTAACTAGTCTGAAGATGACACGTCACCAGAAACGTAAGATTGATGAGATCCATGTAGAGGTATGCCGTAGTTACTTCTACCCATTAACCTGTGATTTGATTGCAGACATCGTCCATAGCTGCTTTCGTGTTGCTACCTTCAATTAAATGTAGTAGTCACTGCTCTTTTCCTTCCCACATTACACGATGGCACTCGTATATTCTGGAGCTTGCCCGTGTGCTCTGCTGTGTTATTATAGGTGGAAAATCCAACTCTTTATTATCCAGGTTTGTGAAGCCTGAACCACAATTTGTCCACCAAATCAGGTAGGGATCATCATTATTATTTTCAGGACGTAAAGTAACCACATTCAGCAACTGATATATGTTTTATTTGTTATTATGTTTTCTTCAGCATCTGATGCACAGTTTTATTCCATTGACACATTCTATCACTTCATTACCCCTTTTCATCCACTTTTACCTTCTGAACATGGATCTTTTTCCATGGGGGATTGTATTGTTGAGCTGCAAGTATTCTTTGTGCGAACTTTTCTTTCATGGTTGATTCAGATTTTGCTCCTCTCTGTGTTGCGTTCCACTTCCCCGAACGTTCATTTTTATCTCTTTCAAGGTTTACTAATTTGTTTCATCTTGTAACTCTGTTTCCAATTAGGGCCATGAGGAGCTGGATGCTGCAAGTTTGCGTGAGCATGAAGAATTTACAAAAGTAAAGAATATAGCAACTATTGAATTGGGTAAATATGAGATCGAGACTTGGTATTTCTCTCCCTTTCCACCAGAGTATAATGATTGTCTGAAGCTATACTTTTGCGAATTTTGCCTCAACTTCATGAAACGCAAAGAACAGTTGCAGAGACACATGGTAAGCAGTTTCTTTTTACATTCTTGGTCTAGGTTTTATTAGTTTACCTCCTTGAGAGGAAATATCTTGACATTGTAGCTGACTGGCTGTTTTAGTTTGCATAGATCCACTTCAGTTGCTCTTGCTCAGTTGTAGTTTGGGAAATCATGCTGCAATCATTCATAGTTTGTTTACTAGGGAGGTCTGACTGACTATCTGTTGATTTCCTACTTGAACTTTGTTTGCCCTGTTTCATTTGTGTACTTATTTTTCCCTTCTATTTTTGGCACTACTTTTGGTTGTGTGGGTGTGTGTTTTCGTGTTGGGATTGGGGGAGTGTGGTCTTCTGTATCAGGTTCTTTTCAGAATCACATGGAACGGTTCAGTCGTTCAGATAGTGTGTACTATGTTATTGAGTATCTATCATATTTATGTTCTTATCTTTGTGATCAGTTGTTTGATTGAAGTTTATTGCTTTTGTGTAGAGAAAATGTGATCTAAAGCATCCTCCTGGAGATGAGATATACAGGAGTGGTACCCTGTCAATGTTTGAGGTTCTCCCTCTCACTCTGTCAAGAGAAAGCAATGATTTTATCTATAGTTTCTTTCATGTGCTTGCTATTAGCGAGGCCTTATTGTTGACTCTCTGTGAAGTTGTCAAACTTATTGATTTGTAGCTTGCAACAGGTTGATGGTAAAAAGAACAAGGTTTATGGACAGAATCTTTGTTACCTGGCAAAGTTGTTTCTGGATCACAAAACCCTTTACTATGATGTTGACCTCTTCCTTTTCTATGTACTGTGTGAATGTGATGATCGAGGGTGCCACATGGTCGGTTATTTTTCTAAGGTAAATACATGGGCTGCAAAGTCTTGTTTATTGAGATTTCTGTTATTTCTTGGTAGTTTGTTTTGTCTATTATCTAATCACATTCATAATTTATGTAATTGGCCCCTTTTAATGTGGTAATGGAAAACTTCCCACAAATGATTCTACGTTATCTTAGATGAAACATGAAAGTATATGGTGGACATTATACTAGATAAACTTATTCTCAGTAATTTACCTTAAAATTTCTTCTGCTAGTTTCTGATGAGTAATCAGAAAGTAATGAAATTATCATATTCATTTTGGATCTTTGACATGATCGTTAACTCTACCTATCAGTCTTTATATTATTTCTGCTTAATTTGATAGGTGGTGACTAAATACAGAGGGTTTTTTCTGTTGATGACTTACTTTAGTTTCATTGAAGAATCAGTCATGCCTTGATTATCGAATAATTTCTGGGACTGCTTTTGTTGGCTGTACATGTAGCTGAAAGGAAAACATGGAAAGAATGAATATCTCTGAGTTTACGGTTTATTGATGCAGGAAAAGCATTCCGAGGAATCATATAACTTGGCTTGTATTCTCACACTTCCACCATATCAAAGAAAAGGCTATGGAAAATTCCTCATTGCTTTCTGTAAGCTTTCCATGTCTCAATGGTTATAGCTTTGGTTCTTTTTGAGTTGTTGCATGGATTTGCATGTGAAATGTGAAGGTAGTGTGGGAGCTAAAACAATTATTATTGTACTTTGGTAGCATTCACTGTTCATGTTCTCTCTAGATGATCCTGTGTAGTTTGCTGCTACTGAGTGAGTTTCTTGGTCCCATTATGACAGCCTATGAGCTCTCAAAGAAAGAAGGTAAAGTCGGTACACCTGAAAGACCCCTCTCAGATTTGGGCCTGTTGAGCTACAGGGGTTACTGGACAAGGGTTCTTCTAGACATCCTGAAGAAACACAAGGCTAACATATCCATCAAGGTATGCATGTGATAGAGCTTCTTACTGGAAATTTGGGAATTGAAAGGATGATTTATGTTATTCTGAACAAATTTCCATGGAATGGGTGTGGTTGGGTGTGGTCTCTGGTCTCCGCAGGAGCTGAGTGACATGACAGCCATCAAAGCAGAGGATATCCTAACCACCCTCCAAACTCTGGAGCTCATACAGTATCGGAAAGGACAGCACGTCATCTGTGCAGATCCCAAGGTCTTGGATCGCCACCTCAAGGCTGCCGGTCGTGGTGGCCTCGAAGTAGATGTTAGCAAGCTCATTTGGACTCCCTACAAGGAACAAGGTTGATCTGATCCACAAACAAAATCGTAACTGAACTGTACAAGGGGTTTCCCACCCATCAAACTCAAACCTCTTGTCTTTTTTGAGATTCTAGCCGCCATGCTCCAGCTCGCCTTATCACTTGTATAAAATAATGTCTAGTAGTTGGGTCTTGCTGTATACCAACCAGGTGTTCGATTATGGTGCCTGCCATATTGGATTACGTTTCCTGTTTGAGCTTTCAGTAGTGTACTTCCGTTTGGATATCCTTTGGCACTGTAAGTTTATTTAATCATAAAATACAGTTGTTCTAAAAAGTTCTGGAAAGGAGAAAATAAAGAGGATTTACAGCGGAGGCTGGGAAGTTGAATATTAGGGCTGTGAGGCCAGTTGATCTGGTGGCTCTGCAATGGCAACCGGTTTCACCAGATCCATCAAAACGGGTTGTAAACGTTGATGAATATCATTCAAATGCAGACACAAAGAAACTGTAATAGAAAGTGAGAATAGAGTCTTCAACTTTCGCAAGCAAGAAAGACCACTGCACAGGCTTTGCATCATGCCAACAATTCAAGCAAGTAAAGTAGCGCCACAATGCTGAGGAACTACGTCAGTCTCTGTTCTATGGTTTAGGCAATTGCCTGCCCAACTCTTTCAATTTCCTTTGAACTGCACGGCTCATCTGATCTGCTGCATTGCAACATAGTATCAACCAACCATGGGAGCTTAAGAGATGGCGGTGCCAAATTTGATCACCACCATGGAGATTTGCTAGCATTTTTCTGATTGCAGGGCCCGGACCCGGACCCGGACTCGGTCCCGGAAATCATATTCCACATACAAAAGCCAAGCCAAGCCAAGATATACATACAGAAGCAGCATGTAGTCAATGATGACTATTGTATGACACCATGCTGTACTTGAGAAGGTGGTACTACAGCTTCCACGATTTCTTGTTCACTGCAAACAGCAGCAGAGCCATCGACCGCAGCATGTGCAGAATCAGAACTTTCCATCTCTGAATGAGAAAGTTCACTTAGGCTATCCTCTCCTCCTCCACCATGACTTCCATGTGCCTTGCTATCCATATCTACTGTTTTATTATTATCGTCTTCGGATCCTTTTGGTGTTTCTTCAGCCTGTATTTGTGCTCGTGTAGAAGAAGCCAGAAGATGAGATTGAGACGGGGTATCCAAACCCAATCCTTTGGAAAGGCATATATACTTGAACACCAGCTTCTTGTAGTTACTTAGCAAGTCTTCAACATCGCGTACCGTGAGGTCCGCAACATTGGCAAACAAATAAGGGAACTCCTGAAAGGCATTTGGTACACCTTGCTCCTTCAAAAGCATACCAGCTCCCTTCTCCTCCAAGTCTGAGATGGATACAGTTTTTCTTATTGACAACCCATCGTGATCGTTCTTCACATACGCTTCTTCTTCCTTACTCCCAGATCTAGTAGTGCTGGATGACTGGGATGCTACTTCTTGTTCTTTTGCAAATCCCTTTTGCCTAGGAGTAGTAGAAACTACTTGCTGCCTGTAACTTACAGGTTCTGGCGTGCTACCACGATGATTATTTTCAAAATAGGACGACAACCCAGAGAGAAGAGCTCGAGCAGATTCCATGTTTCTTTCAAATTCTGTTTCATCCATCGAAATAGATTTAGCATCAATGTTTGTGATGAAGGATTCCGCAGAGAGCATATTGGTGAAGAAATAAGCCGCTTCACCAACTAATCGGGTTTGACGTCTATACCGTTGGATGTATAACAAGTTTGAGTGCAGCTGGGGCGGGTTTGCCTGCAAATTTGTCAACCCGCTAATCACACAACACGATTGAGATGAACAAAAAAAAAAAATTGAAAGAGAGTGCAGCTACCAACTTGAGTCGAGTGATAAGGGCATAGTAATATACCTATACCTTCAATAAAGTTATATCACGGAGACGGAGATGATCGAGTGCAGGGAGTTGAGTTTCCAGAGACAAATGTTAGGTCTTCCGGAAATGCAGTAAAAACACATTTACATTGCTAAATTCGGCAATCTAGCGGCCTGTATCTCTATTACCATAAGAAACAGATGAGATGGCTTAACATGCAAACTCAGCATGCCAGCATGCAAAATTCCTCATCGAGATGATTAAATCAAAGGACCAACATGCTACAATTTTTCACATTAAAATTACTCACTCAGTTGCTTAAACATCTAACTGGTCACCAATTTAGACTTCATTAAATTCTAGATGTCAGGTCATCTTGGGGTTCAATTTTCTGGAAAGAAAACCGACGATATTAGTGCACACAGCAAGTCCTATAATTTAGCTAGCAGAACATGTGGACAGGCAAGCAGAGACAGACAGGACTAGTTACGTGATGGACAAAGTTTAGCGGTCGAGACCATGAGCATAAAGCTGCAACAAAATGGAGGCTACATCTGCCAAAGTTTACCTTTATAGTGACATAAATGAGCACTGGAAGAAACTCATCAGCACCAGGAGGGCTCTCATTTGATGTCATAGAAGCGTTCACCAGCAAGTTGGTAATGACCTTGCAACAACTAAGAATACAGACGAGCTTTTCTCTAGGCGCCTTGAACATATTGATCTTTTGTAGTTCCTTTTGTGCAAGCTGACCAAATGAAAATCGGTTATGCATATCATTTTGTGTAGCAGCTACCATAATCCAACACCTGTGGCAGAAAATTAGTCGTCGTTACCCATCAATTGCACTAACCAGCCAAGATGTTTCATTCTGGAAAGTTGGCAGAATATCCAAATTTTCTGGGCGAATAAACTGTTGAACTAAAGCCATCTTTTCTGAAAGCTGCTCATCAGCTTTTACATCATCAGGAATTGAAGCAAAACAACGGGTAAATAACTTTGTCATGACGTACTTCTCGAGCCCCTGCAGTGAAAATCGGTGAGCCTAGAATATGTACAGTGGAACAGCAGATATTAAAAAACTATATTCCTTTCGGCCATAGAAGAGAAAGTTAAATAAGAAACAGAGAGTCTACATGATCAACAATAAAACAAGAAAAACTAACGATGCAACTAATAGTATCACTTGTAAGACTCTGAACGACATTTTTTTTAACTATCTAGAGGACAAAGTCACGTATTAAAACCTGGGGCAGAAGAATAGGAGGATTTTATGCATACACAAGTCACCAAGAGCAATGCTTTAGCTATTAAATATTTATGGCACACCAACCAAGCATTTTAGTGAGTCAAGCTTCCATATACCTCACAGGGAGAAGGAGCAAATATTATTCTATGCATCAAAGGGATCCACTGCCAGAATCACCAATAGTTCACAAAGAATCACCAGCTCCATTGACAATCTGATCAGTATAAAACCGTACTCAAGGAATAATCAGACTAACATCGACTGAAAAGCACACTGCATGACATTGTGAGCTGCACAAGTTAAAATGCTCACTTCAACCCCACCAGCACATCCTGTTGATGACAATGAAATTTCATCTTAAATCGTCGTCAACATCGGTGCAGAAAACCTAATCCATTTTATCTTTGCAAGCTTAATCTGAAAGGAGCAAGTGCCTGTGTGTATAAAAAAACACGATTCCAGAAAGGGGAATACCACCTCCGTGTTGCTTTCAGTCCTCTGCCATGGATATAAATATACATCAAATCTAGTTGTTACAGAATCTAAATTCAAATTTAAATAATAACTTATCCAAGAATATCTACTGATGGCTGCAGATCTTATCCCATTGGTGGCAAGTAAATTTCCCACTGAATCCGTAAAGATAAACAACATCCAGATGATTTTCAAAAAACAGAATCTTTGACACCCCCCCTCAAATTGATGTTGGGGAATCATAAAGCATCAATTTGGACATGAAGTATTGATGGCGGGGGCCAGGAAGTGCCTTTGTCATGATGTCGGCAAGCTGGAGATCGGTGGAAACATGAGGAAGAGTGATAACCCGGCGATCATAAGCATCACGAATGGAGTGACAGTCCACTTCAATGTGTTTGGTGCGTACGTAATACACCAGGTTTGCAGCAATCCGAATGGCACTGGTATTATCAGCATGTAAAGGTGTGGACTCTGCCTGAGGAAAACCAAGCTCAGATAATAAACCACGCAACCAAATGATTTCAGAGCATGCGGCAGACATGGCGCGGTATTCTGCTTCAGTGGATGACTTGGAGACACGCTTTTGCTTCTTACACTTCCAAGAGATGAGGGCGGCTCCCAAATACATGCACCACCCAGTGGTGGACCGACGACTATCAGGACAACCAGCCCAATCAGAGTCACTATACCCAAGAAGCTGAGTGGACGTCTGAGAAGGAAAGAAAAGACCACGGGCAGTAGACCCAAGAAGATAACGAATAATCCTCTTAACAACAACAAGATGTAAGTGTCGAGGAGAATTCATGAACTGACTCACGATATGTACCGCGTACTGTATATCAGGCCTTGTAATAGTTAAGTAAATAAGACTGCCAACAAGTTGCCGATAAAGAGTAGGAGAAGAAAGCAAATCACCATCATCTTTGCTGAGTTTGACATTGACTTCTAGCGGTGTGGTCACAGGGGAGGAGTTTTGTAAACCAGCCAATCCAATCAGATCTTGAATATATTTATGCTGATTTAGGAAAATACCCTTCGAATTCCGATGCACCTCGATCCCAAGGAAATAGGTGAGACTACCGAGATCCTTCATGTGAAAGGCCTTGTTGAGAGATCCCTGGATGTCCTGGATGAGGGCATGGTTTGTCCCTGTAATGATTATATCATCCACATATACCAATAGAAAAACAGTGCCCAGGCCTGTTTTTCGTATAAATAAGGAAGAATCAAAATGACTTTGCACAAAGGACATGTGGAGAAGTGTAGCATGAAATTTTTCAAACCAAGCTCTGGGTGCCTGTTTAAGCCCATATAATGAACGTTTCAACTTGCAAACATAACCACTACTAGGAGTAGAAATTCCAGGTGGAGGATGCATATAGACTTGTTCCTTCAGGTCACCATGTAGAAAAGCATTTTTTACGTCCATTTGGTGAAGAACCCAGTCTTGGGATGCTGCCAGAGCCAAAAGAACTCTTATAGTGGTGATTTTGGCAACTGGAGCAAATGTCTCTTCATAATCCAACCCATATTTTTGGCAATTTCCAAGAGCAACCAATCTAGCTTTATATCGATCGAGTGAGCCATCTGACTTCAGCTTAATGGAATAAACCCATTTACAGCCAATGGGTGTAGTAGAGGGAGGACATGGTACCAGGTCCCAAGTATCATTGGATTTTAGAGCATCCAATTCCTCTGTCATAGCATGTTGCCAACATTCATGCTTCACTGCCTGGGAATAAGAAACAGGAACAAAGGTGCTAGACAAGGTAGCAATCATAGATAAATGGGGTGAACAGTATAGAGATGGAGAATAACGAATGGGAGGACGAGAAATTCGGCCAGACCTGCGAGGAGCAATGGCGATGGGAGTAGAATCAGTAGACTCGGTTGAATGAGTAGAATCAGGTACCAGTGAGATATTACTCGGTGCAGTTGTGGCATCGACTAACCTTCCCCTTCGCTCATACACTCCTCCAGGTTTGTATCGCTGACTTCCAGGTACAGGATTAGGAACAATGTCAGTGGTAAAGGTGGGTATGATTTCGGTGCTAGTAGAGAGAACAGAATCGTCCTCACAAGGTGATTGATCATAGGCGGGAAGCAGAATATTCGTGTCCTGGGTTGAGTCGGGATGATGAAGAAAGTAAAATTGATTTTCAAAAAACACCACATTTCGTGATGTTCGTATTTTGCGTGCTCTAGGGTCATAACAAAGATAGCCCTTCTGTTGAGTAGCATAACCCATAAAAACACACTTTGCTGACTAGGCAGTGAACTTATTCCTTTCATTTGGTGGAAGCAAGACAAAGCAAACTCACCCAAATGTGTGGAGATGATCAAGGCTAGGGAATTTGTTGTGTAAGCGAAAATGAGGTGATTCAAAGTTGAGTTGTTGACTTGGAAGACGATTAATTAAATGAACAGCTGTGGAGAGGGCCTCGACCCAAAATCGTGGCGGAACCGAGGAATCAATGAGTAAAGACCTAACCATATCAAGGAGGTGGCGATTTTTCCGCTCTGCTACTCCATTTTGTTGTGGAGTATAGGGGTAGGTTTCTTTGAGAGATTATCCCTTTTTGTTGTAGAAAATCTTGAAATGCATGGGATATGTATTCACCCCTAGAGTCAGAACGAAGGATTTTGATGGTGGTTGCGAATTGTGTTTCGACATAGGCCACAAATTTTGTGAAGGCATTAAATACCTCAGATTTGTGTCGCAAAAAATAAATCCATGTAAATCGACTATAATCGTCAATAAAAGTGACGAAGTATTTGTAATGAGCATGAGATATAGTTGGGGCAATGCCCCAAACATCACTATGGACCAATTCAAAGCACTTAAAAGTCGATGTCTTATGAGTAGGAAAGGGAAGAGTTTTACTTTTGGCCAATTTGCAACTTGCACAATCAAAGTCGACCTCTTGAGGAGAAAAATGAATTTTATTATCAAGATTCAGAGTTTGCAAAACATGAAAAAGAATCTTAGGGCTAGGATGGCCAAGACGACGATGCCACACATGGCAAGAATTATTAATTGACTTGGAAAACAAAGCTGGTGGGTGTGATTTCCCTGGTGATGTCAGCTGAAGAGGAAAGAGTCGACCACATTTAGGCGCCGTCGCAATTATCTTCCCGGATGCCTGATCCTGCACAATTCAACCAGTGTTAGTGAATGAAACTTGACAATTTGATTCAACAAGTTGACCTACGGAAATGAGATTGGTGGCTAGTTTCGGGGAATAGAAAACATGATTGAGTGCAAGACCCAAATCAGTGTTGCCTATGGCTGTAACTAGGACTTGATTTCCATCGGCAGTGTGGATTTTGGTGATCTCTGAGGGTGCTTTTACATTAACCAAATTGTCAAGAGAGGATGTCATATGGTTCAAGGCTCCTGAATCAATATACCAAAGTGTAGAGTTAAAAGAATGAGGATCGATTTTACCCGAGAGTCCCAGAGTAGACAAAGTAGTCAGTAGCATTTGTTGAATAGATTCATTTGTTATGGGAGGAGAGGAATTGATGGCAGTTGAAGCTGTAGACAGAGGATGCTCAACAGCAGAACTGAATGCTCGAGCTTGTCTATTTGAGGGCCGAGTGCGACATTCTGAAATGATGTGCCCCTTCTTCTTGCAATAGTTGCAGAATTTCTTCTTGCATTGACTAGCAATGTGACCCATCTCCTTGCAACTGTAGCACTGGATCATGCTCATGTCACGCCCCCTAGTTTGTGCCACACAAGCCATATTTAGATTGTTGAAATTATCTCCATTTAGATTGGCCTGGGTCAAGTGTCGCTGTTCCTCTCGGAGAAGTTCTTGTAAACATGTGTCCAAGGATGGCGTTGGTTCTCTAGCAAGTAGGCTGGAGCGAATTGGTTCATATTCACTTCTTAGTTTCATGAGAAATTGATCTCGTTTACTAGCTTGATGTACCGCTTGTACAACCTCAAGAGCAGCGGCTGGTATGGTAGAGTAGATAAGACCGGTATATTCAGTCCACAGGCTAATGAAACCTGAATAATACTGTTGGATTGTCATTGACCCTTGTGTATATTTGACGATCTCATACTCTAGCTGGAATCTCCGTGCTGTGTTATCCTGGTTATAAACTTTCTTGAGGTAATCCCACATCTCTTTTGCTGTTTTGTATGGACGGAGATTCAGAATTATAGAAGGCTCCATAGTTCTTAGGATCCAACTCATAATTCTGGCATCCTTTCCCTCCCATTTTGCAGCCTCCGTAGCATCTGTTGGCTTGGCAGTAGTTCCATCAACGTGTCCCCATAGTTCTTTGCCTTTTCCATAGAGTTGAAACTGGAATTCCCAGGCACAATAATTAGTACCTGTGAATTGTACACAAGAAAAATCTGATTTCTCTGTTGACTGCATCATCAAGGTGATCAAGGTGACTAGAGATAATCAAGATGTGAAACAAGACCAAGAATCTTGGTTTCAAGGGGCTGTTTTACTGAGTGGCTCTGATATCATATCAAAAAACACGATTTCAGAAAGAGGAATACCACCTCCGTGTTGCTTTCAATCCTCTGCCATGGATATAAATATACATCAAATCTAGTTGTTACAGAATCTAAATTCAAATTCAAATAATAACTTATCCAAGAATATCTACTGATGGCTGCAGATCTTATTCCCAGATCTTATCCCATTGGTGGCGAGTAAATTTCCCACTGAATCCGCAAAGATAAACAACATCCAGATGATTTTCAAAAAACAGAATCTTTGACAGTGTGAACACTAAGTCAACAACCTCTTCAGTATAAACCTGATGGCTTTATTTACCAAAGGTCCACTTAAAAAAAAATTGAAAACTCAGAAAATCATACGAGGACTTCTAATAGATGAAAATCCGATAGACATTCATGTTTTTACTGTGCTGCCCAAGCCGAGCTACAGAATTATCAATAACTTCTTAATTAGAAAACAATGATTAGTTGTAAAATGTACTCTCAGTTCAGACAGCGGCGGGAGTTACAGACAGGAACTTTTGAGAGGAATGCAGAGCAACATAGCATCACAAACCCATCTCCACCAAGTTTGTATTCACCGACAAATGACATTGACAGCTATGCAGCTGAAGTGCTAAATATGGTCTACCATTCATCTGAATCACAAAAGACTCTCCATTGACTATAATCACAAGGCAACAACAGCTTTGTCAACAATGGCTATGACGCCAAAAGTATCATTTGGTCATGCAAAACAATAGTGCTAAACAAGGAAACCAGGAATCAAGAAAATTCTGATATCCAGTAAAGAAAAAAGAAAAGCAAGTCAGGGTATAAATGTTTGACTCACTTCCCCAGCACTCTCAAGCTCTTCCTCCGAACAACCAGCCCAAAGTGGATGAGCTCGAAAAGAAGCTTCCATATTTGCCAGAAATTGCTGTACAGCAGCACTGTCCCTTTCAGGATCAGGAGCATTATTTGAAAACGACACAATGAAGCTGCGATATATAACATGAGCTACTCAAATCATGAACAGAGTAGCACAAAAATAGAAAATCCATAGCTCATTCAAAGGAAAAAGAAATTTTTTTGCATTCATCAAAAATAGGATTAGTGTGGTAGTACTTAGCACACTTCCGCTCCAACATGATGTACTTCTAGCGCAACTATCATATCCTTAAATAGCTTATATGAGAAAACATAATCCTGAATTAAGATTATATTAGCTACAAGTTTACTGTGGAACAAGCAAAGGGATCAACTTATTAGAAATAACATACATCATAAATGTCTATAATCATCAAGATGAATACAAAAAGGGAAGCTCCATAATTCACATGCTTTGAATTTCAAAAAAAAAAAATATAGGTTAACAATTTAAGGAGAAACCCTAGTCAGCACTTCCACAAACTTTTTTCACAGGCAATGATATCACGACAAATCATAAGCTGAAAAGGAAACACTGAATCTGTTTTCCTAAGACAACCCATGTTACTGAATCTGAGAATTGATCAACCAATTCACCGTACTACATCGCACCCAAGTAGAAGCTAAACTTTCCCTAATTAAGTGGATTTATTAAAAAAAGTTACCCCGATTAATGCAAATAATCTTTTAGCATAATAAGCTGAGCTGAACTCTTTAAAGAGCGATCCCAAATCCTATAACCTAAATGGCGATTCTCCTGTACCTTTCGCACTTCGAACTCAAACACAATTCGGATTTTACACAAAATCAAAGCTGATTGTTCTCCAGCATAAAGCTCCACGTGTCGGAATCGAACGGCACAATTTCATTGACAAATTTGATTAGTATCCTATCCATGATGCCCACAAGTCAGTGTGATCGACATTCCCCACTTGAAGTTCAAATTAAGCGGCATAGAAACAGATACGAGAACCCAATTCACAAAAAGCAAAAGAGAGGGAGAGATAGATGGGGAGAACCTCTTGATGGCTTTGACGAACTCGGCGGCGGTGGGTTGGCGCATCCGCTCAAGGAAGTCGTGCCAAGTAAGCGGCGCCGTCGACGAGCTAAAAGCGTCGGCGTTTTCCATCTCCTCGGCCTCCTCCCGGTCCCCAAACGTCGATCAATGAAGAGTAGCAAAGGAGATTCGGAAAACAGAGATCAGTTAATTTGGGCCGGGTCCAAAATCGGGCGGGGTAGCTCCATCATGG
>JAOWBR010076821.1:1591-14923 GCA_028571145.1 Dionaea muscipula
AACAGTGATGCTAACCATGAAGCTGTCCAAAATTCTTGTTCTGCAGAGAGGAACTCATCCGTAATTACCTGCATAGAGAGGGATGAAGAAGTGTCACAATCTAGTACAAGTTTGCCACTTGATATGAAGCTGGGGAAGATGCCGAGCAGCAGTTATGACAAACAGAATATTAGAGTAGATGATACTCCTGATGCTGCTGGTCCAGAGTGTTCTAATAATGCTTCAGGAGTTCCACAATCAGATCCAATAAGGCTGTGCGCAAGCTCCGAAATCTGTGTGATGCATAGCGAAGCTAATGAGCATGATAGTGCTCTTGTGGTGAACTCAACTACAGATGGAAGTTGGATAACATATGGGAGGAAAAGGAAAAGGTGTAAAGAATTGAAAATCTATCATCGGAAATGTAAAAAGCAACCGAAATGTAGTTTAAATCCCACAAAGGAGGCCATTTCTTCAATTGACGTATCACAGACCATTTTAGAGGGAAATACTTCAATGTCATGCCCAGATGCAGCACCTTTGTTGACTCGTGGGAATTATGAAAATGTTATGAATGTTGCAGTGGAAGACCAGTCCTTGAAGTCTGAACCAGTTGCTGACTTCAAGAATGAACACATTGAGGAGACTAATGATTCTACAGAGAGCAATGCCCATACTCCTTTTTCTGGTTCATGTCCTGCTGGAAATGGGTTGGGTGAGTCAACTTCTTGGTCCAAGAAGGATGAACTTTCTGATAATGCATCTTTGATTGATAAATGCTGCATGAATTTGGAGGAGAAGATTGTAGAATTCTCAGCAGTGTCAATTGATAATGCCACTATAGCAGCTAGTGATGAAAATAAACTATCTTTGCAAATGTCAAATTCTTCCTTGACGACTACTGTGACCTCCAGAAAAAAACTTCTGATCCTTGACTTGAATGGGTTGCTTGTTGATATTGTTGTATCGTTTTCTGAGAAATTTACACCGGACACAACCATATCAGGGAAAGGAGGTGAGAATCAATGTAGCGCTTCATGCATTTTTGTCTTTTATGTATCCTACACTGGATTCATGTTAACTAATGCTTATGCAACGCTGATACAGTCTTCAAAAGGCCATTCTGTGATCAGTTTCTGAAGTTCTGCTTTGAAAGATTTGATGTCGGTGTTTGGTCATCTAGAACCAGGTTTCCTTTTCTCTTTTGCTACTTTGCTGTTTTAAAATTTTTGATTATTCGTCCTTGTTGCATTTGACATTAGCTAAAGAAGCTATAGTGTGCCCTTGTTAAATCCCCTGGCAACTGGTTTTTTCTTTTTCCCTTTCTAAGCTCAGCCATTATAGTTTCCTTTTCCATCATTACTTTTGACTTGTTATTTGGTAGGACGCTGTTACTCCATAACAAAGATTGCCACTAGACATAGGCTACACAAGACTTGATAATAACCATGGAAAAAATGCTGCTTTTGTTGCAGGAAAAACGTAGAAATGGTTGTTAGCTTTCTCATGGGGAGTTGTAAAGAGAAATTGCTTTTCTGTTGGGTAAGGCATTCCACTCTGTTGGTTTCAGATGAAAGCAAAGGTTGCGTAGCAGAAACTCAAATGAATGCATCACCTGATTAAGCATGAAACTGGGCGATTAATTGACTTGTTTCTCCAAAGTAATGATATTGCTTATAGCTTTAGTTGAGATTAACAGGAACAAGATCAATACGAGTATGGAATTCCAAAGTGATTGTGCTCCCTAGTATTTGCTTATTCAGCAAATGCACATCTTTATGTCTGCTTGATATCTCCCAATATTTTTATTCGACTTTGATGGTTCTTTGTTCAGAGTTTTGTTGTTTATTTATTGCCCTCTATAATATTTATGTTTTCTTTTGTGTCTTATTCTGTTGACTTTCCATTTAGCTATACTCAAAATTAACCCATGTAGACATATCGACAATTATCAACTTCATATCAACTTCTCTTTGCCAGTTTTCAGTTGACACTTTCTCATTCACTTTTAGATTTGTCCGAGTTATGTTTAACCGGTTAGGGGACGGCGGTTTCCCTTGTTTTATTTGCTGTTACTATTTTCTGTTGTAATGGTGGAGAAGCAAAATAAGTGGTGAGAATTGTAGCCATTCCAACTGTGATCTAACTGGCTAGATGGGGGAGGACTTTTGGCTGTAGTAGTAAGGCATTTGTGCCTATGAATGATTTGACTGGATGGTTCCTCTTGAAGGTGATCAAGGTTGAGTAGGATGTGCTATTCAATTGAAGAGCAAGCCTTATTTTTATTCTGCTGCTGAGGGGTGAGCTAGCATGTGCTCTGGTCGCTGGTTCTTATGATAGTAATCTGACAACCAGAAACACAAATGATTTCGGCATGCAATATTGGGTCCTATAGTAAAGCCAGCAGTAAGAGGAGGTCTTGGAATGAGCATGGAGCTAAAGTCGTTGTTGCAAGTCTTACTGCTGTAGCTCAAAGACCTTTTACGGACTTGGGTTAAATTTAGTACTTGAGGAAAGTGATTACGTTGAAGATAATCAAATGACTGCTGATTTTTGCACTTTTGAAGAGATTAAACTATTAAATTCTGTCTTCTGTATGAAGGGAGAATTTCAAACAAGTTATTTTTTTTTCCTTGTGGTTTCCTTGGTGACACTCTTGTTCTCCTTTTATTTGGACTGACAATCTTGTGAACATTTCTATTGTTCATATGCGGCTAATAAATAATAAGTTTAATTTGATTGTTAAGTGCAATTTAGTGCAAAACAATTAAGGAGGTGATCTATCTGGTGAGGTATTTATTGTGCATTTGGACAGGGTTGTCATGACCTCTAAGTCACTGGTTTAGGTTTGCACGTATTTTGGTCCTCTCTAGATACGTTGTAATGGAAGTTTCTCTGGCACTATGCGGCACTTGGTGATATAGTGATGTGATTTAACCTCAGAGGGTAGTGACTAGTCTACATATTCTTCTCTGGTTTTATTTATAGTCTTGCCAGAATTCCTAGCCATAATTGGTATGCTGCTTACTGTTGGCAATTGTACTTTCAGAAGCATTATACATGCTCTTCGGAAATTGTGCACCTTATGCTCATTACTTTTGCTCATATGCTTATGCCTTGCACTTCGTGCTTAGGCCCATAACACCCCTCTCCCCCCTCCCCGCCCGTTACTAGACTGGGTGACTGTTAGTGTGGTGTGACTTCTGTAGTCAGTGAGGTCGTGCTCATGTTAGAGTTTTGGACTAAAGTATTGGACTCAGTGCTCCTGGCAATCATCAGCCATGAGTTTGTGTAAACAGGGAAGAGTAGAAAGTTTCAATATAATTAGAAAGCTGACCACAATATGTTTTTCAAAAATTCATTCCCCTAACTGAGTAATGTTGTGGCCCACTTAGGTTTTGTTCAACTTGAAGCTTGAAAATGGAAGCACAAACACAATGGAAAAAAGAACTTTCTTTAAGCTTGATTGTCACCCTTGATATCACAGAAGCAAAACAGAGTCAAAAAACTATAAGAAATGGAGAACATATATATTGTTTAGTTGAGGTGAGGGAGGTGCTCTCTAGCTGCTGGTGGCGATTTCGCCGGGGCTCTCACCTTTGGCTGATGGCTAAGCGTGGTAGGCCGAGGAAGATCGTGGTGGCAAGGGGTAGTGGCAAGCGGACTTCGCTGTCCCCTGCTCAGGATGCGGGAAGGAAGGGAAGTGATGACAGGAGCTTGATTTTACCGGGTGAGGATCATTTGGATGAGCTGGTGATTGATTTGCAGAGGGATGTGGGTGAGCAGAGTTGCCCTAAACGGTGGGGAGAGGAGGAGGAGGATGAGTTGATCGATAACGAGGTGGGAGTGGATCCTCTATTGGATCCGCTCTATCTTCGTGCCCTAAATTCGGGTGCTGATGAGGGCAAAGTGGATGCTGATGTGGTGAAGGAGGATGCGTTGGCGGGGAATCGTGATGGGAGCAAGGGCTATCAGCTCTCGAGGAAGGATCGGAGGAATGAGGAGATCTGTATATCTAGCGAGTCAGTTGCTGTGGAAAAAGGATATTGGAACTTTGCGCTAATTGGCTACGTTCTTGGAGATCAGGTTCCTTTTGTGGCTTTGGACAGTTATGTGAAGGCGCACTGGAGGGATGTGCAGCAGCCTGAGGTCCTTCTCCATGACAAGGGATACTTTGTCTTTCGTTTTCATTCTCTGGAGGATAAGAGAAAAATTTTGGTAAATCATTGGTTCTTTCGTTCTAAACCATTAATCCTGCGGGAATGGTGCCCTTATTTTACTGTTGATGCTGTGACTTTTGACCTCATTCCAACATGGATACAATTGCCTGGCATGGACTTGATGTATTGGGGAAAAGATACGCTTGATCTGCTTCCAGGGAAGGTTGGGAGGCCGATTTGCACCGACTATCTCACTGCTCAGAGAGGTAGAATTTCGTATCCTCGGATCCTTGTGGATGTGGATTCTACTAAGGAGGTTGTGGAACGGTTTTCCTTTAGGGGGCCGGATGGAGAGCGTGTGGAACAGGAGGTTTATTATGAGTGGTTGCCAAAGAAATGTGCCAAGTGTGGAGGATGGGGCCATTAAGAGTTTCGATGTAAACAGGTTCTGGATATTAGAAAAGTGTGGAGGCCAAAGGAGATGAACCAGGGGGATAGGAGGCAGGTTGTGATTAGTTCTGAGAGGAGCAATGTAGCTGAGCCGAATGGGGGGGGGAGTTGCGGTGCAAAGGATGGCTGTGGGGGCTTCTTCAAGCGAAGGGGACTGGCAGTTGGTCCGAGGTAGAGCTCCTCCTAGTTGCAAGCAATTGACACTTCATGGGCAGGGATCGCATATCCAGCCCCAGGGCTCTCGTTTCCAGCTGCTGGCAGAGGCAGTTGCAATGCCTTTGTTGAGTGAAGATCGGGTTGAGATTGAGTTGGAAGTAGAGAAGCAGTTGGCTTTGATCTGTTGCCCGGCTTCAACTCTTAACATATGATAGTTGGAGTGTGGAATGTTAGAGGTATGAATAAGTGGGATAAGCACAACGAAATAAGGTATTTCATTAGACATAATAAGCTGGAGATTGTTGGGCTGTTGGAAACACGTGTTAAGGAGTCTAACTTCAGGCGTATTTTGAGGGCTTGTTGTCTAGGTTGGGGTTCTTTAAATAACTACTGTTATGCAGCAAATGGGCGTATTTCGTGTCTGTGGAAGCAGAGTTCCTTGGATGTGAGGTATTTGGATGGGACAGACCAGGTTCTTCACTGTCGTGTGAGCTGTCTATCTTCAGGTATTGAGGTGGTGATTTCCTTTGTCTATGGACTGAATACAAGAGGGCAGAGGGAGGGGCTCTGGTGTGAATTAGAGAGGTTTGGCTTGACATGTCGTTACCCTTGGCTTGTCATTGGTGATTTCAATGCTTTTTTGGTGCATGGGGAGAAGATCGGGTACGAGGGCTTTAGCATTCAGCCTTGCTCGGACTTTCAATCCTGTTGTGGTACACTGGGGCTTGAGGATTTAAGGGGTGTTGGGTGTTTCCATACTTGGTTTAACAATCAAGACTCTGACTCTTGGATGCGTGTGAAACTCGACAGGGCCATGGGGAATCAGAGATGGTTTGAGCAGTTTGGGGGCACGGAGGTCTACTTCAAAGAGGCTGGAATATCGGATCATTCTCCTATGGTGATAAATGTGGGACATCGAGTATTGAAGCCAAAGGTACCGTTTAAGTTTTTGAACGCGTGGACTAGACACCCGGGGTTTCTGAATGTGGTTAAAGATGTCTGGGCGTCTCCAGTTCGAGGATGTTATATGTTTCAGATTATGAGGAGATTAAAGCTTCTGAAGAGTAGGTTAAGGCTGCTCCATGATCTTCATTTTTCGCAGATACGTGAGAGGATCCATCAGAGTAGGGTGATTCTTGAGGAGAGGCAGCAGGTTTTGAGGTTGCAGTACAATCAGGGGAATAAGCATCGGGTTGATGAGGCTTTGGGTGATCTCCGTGAGCTCCTTCTTGCGGAAGAAATGATGATTAAGCAAAAGGCGAAGGAGGATTGGTTTTCTCTTATGGACCGAGGTACGTCTTATTTTTATGCTCTAATCAAAAGCAAGAGTCGTAGGAATTTGGTTACTAGTCTGCTGTTGGAGGATGGTACCTCAGTGTCTACGGATGATGCAATCGGGGCAGAATTTATGAGATTCTTTAGCCAACAGTTGGGCACAGAGGGGGTATGTGGGGGGCCTCTGAAGGCAGAATTTATTGCCCGGGGTCCAAGGCTTTCGCTGGAGCACAAGCAACTTCTAGCAGCGGGCTTTTCTCCTGATGATGTCAAATCTGCGCTTTGGGCGTTAAATGATGATAAGGCCCCGGGTATGGATGGTTATACCTCTCTCTTTTTTAAGAGTGCTTGGGATATTGTGGGGGATGATTTATGCAATGCTGTTCTGGATTTTTTTAGCACAGGTAAGCTCTTGAAGGTGGTAAATAATACTATCATTCATCTTATTCCGAAGCTGGAAAATGCAACCAGAGCTAGTGATTACCGGCCTATCGCCTGCTGTTCTACAATTTACAAGATCATTTCTAGAATGTTGTGTGCCAGATTACAATGTGTTTTACCCCAGTTGATTGACCTCTCCCAGAGTGCTTTTGTGAAGGGAAGGTCTATTGCTGACAATGTTCTGATTTGCCAAGAGCTCCTTGCTGGGTATGACCGAAAGCAAATATCGCCAAGATTCATGGCCAAGCTTGATTTGCGAAAAGCGTATGACTCTATCCACTGGCCTTTTGTTTTCGATATGCTGATTGGTTTGGATTTTCCTGATATCTTTGTCTGGTGGATTGGGTCTTGTCTCTCGTCGGTCACATATTCTATCAATGTCAATGGGGAATTAAGGGGGTTTTTTGAGGGAAGGAGAGGACTTCGGCAGGGTGACCCGTTGTCTCCCTATTTGTTTGTGATAGTTATGGAATACTTTAGCCGGAGTTTGAAATTTATGGGGCTTCAGGGAGAGTTCAAATTTCATCCAAAGTGCAGGAAGCTAGGGATTATCAGTTTAAGCTTTGCTGATGACCTTATGCTCTTCTCTAGAGCTGATGATCAGTCCTTGAGGCAACTAAAGGTTTATTTGGAGCATTTTGCTGAAGTTTCTGGGCTTGTGGCGAATTCCGGGAAGAGTTCTCTTTTCTTTGGTGGAATTTTGCAGGAAAGGAAGCGTGAATTAGCTAGTATCCTTGGTTTTGAGGTGGGTCAGGGGGTTTTTAAATACCTAGGTGTCCCCCTGTCCTCTAAGAAGCTACAGATATGTCATTATGGAGCCTTGATTGAGAAGATTACCAAGAGAGTTACCTGTTGGACGGCGCGGCTTTTGTCTTATGCTGGGCGTGTGCAGCTGATCAAAGGTGTCTTACTTGGTATTCACTTGTATTGGGCGCAATTTTTTCTCCTTCCTATGGGAGTCATTCATGAGATAGAGAGCATATGCCGTGCTTTCTTATGGTCGGGAACCTCGATGAATAGGAAAAGGGATTTGGTTGCGTGGGATACTGTGTGTCTACCAAAGAGGGGAGGAGGTTTGGGGATTAGGAGGCTTCAGTGGTGGATTGCCATATTCTTTAAGCATGTGTGGGATATCGCTTTGAAAAAGGAAAGACTATGGATTCTATGGATTCATGAATATTTTTTAAAGGGGGACAGCATTTGGGAGGTGGTTTGGAGGGGTGGCTCTTGGGTTTGGAAGGAAATCATTGTGGCTCGCGATAGTCTCAGGGATAAGCTGGATATTAGAAGAATGGTGTGGCGCTGGAGGGGCAGGGAGCTGTCTGGGTATTCTGTGGGCATGGCATATCAGATGTTGTGTGGCAGACATGATTATAGACCCTGGTGGAGCTTGGTATGGAATACAGTGGTGCCTCCAAGAGCTGGTTTCATCTTTTGGCTGGCTCTACATGATCGATTGAGAACAAAAGAGAGGTTACTAAGGATGGGCCTTATTGTGGATGGGGGTTGTGCTCTGTGCGGCTGTGCTGTTGAATCAAGGGATCATCTCTTCTTGCTTTGTTCTTTTACAAGGGAAATTATTAAAGCAGTGTTGTCACGGCTGAAGCTGATCTTCAATGGTGTTTGCTGGGGGGATTGGATTGGTTGGCTTACCAAGATCAGCAAGGGGAAAACATGTATGGCAAGGAAAAGATTAGGCTTTATGGCTGTCATTGTGTATGAGGTTTGACTTGAAAGGAATAGTAGAATTTTCAAGTCGGTTGCTCATCCGCCGAGTTTTGTTCTTAATAGGGTGATTTGTTTTCTGGGCTTTTAGCTGATTTGTATAGGGTGGACGTTGATGTACAGAGATTTGTGAAGAATGAATTACACTTGCTGGTTTTCAATATATATTGTTTTTATAAATCATAGAAAATTAAGTGTTAGGAAGCATAACATACAAAAAACATTTAATAAATATGCAATTAATATACCGCCTCCAATTAATAAAATGTCAGCACACTAAAATTGTCGGATTTTGTGTGCATGTATCCTACATATACGTGTGGCCGATCTCACTCGGTGGGAAGTGGTCGTGTTGTTGTTCTCCTCCGATTTTTTCCAATGGTAGTTATGTACTCAAAGGACCTATGAAATCATCCTTAAAATTAAGGTTAGAACTCGAAGAATCCTCATGTGGAAACAACTTTTTTTGATCTGGAAAGTTAAAACCCTAATCCCCACATGAATTATGTACGAAGCTACCTGGTACTTCAATTTTGGAAAGGTTGGGATTGGTGGAGATGGTGGGTTACAGGTAATAGTTTCTTGTTTGGCAGTCGACTACTCGATTATAACAGCAGAGAGTTTTTTTTTTTCTTTAATTGAATTTATAAAATTGAAATGCATGGAAACATAGGAAACGAGTTTTATAGAGGGAACACCCAAAAATGTCAGTCTATGGACGCTGTATACCCCACTCCCCCCACCTGGAAAAAGAAAAAGAAAAAACAGAAAAAAGGGGTTTCACTGTTACCTAGTTGTCACAACAGTTCTCATGTAGTCTACACATTTGGTATTCTGATAACGATGGTATTGTTGCTTAACGAGTTATGTATGCAGGCTGCTGATTGAGGTGCCTTTTGCAGGATCAATCCCACTGCACTGAGACTGGATATTACACCATTCAGAACAAGAACAAGCCCCTTGTTCTAAAAGAATTAAAAAAATTATGGAGCAAGCAGGTGCCAGATCTCCCTTGGGAGATGGGAGATTATAATGAATCTAATACCCTTTTATTGGATGATTCGCCATACAAAGCATTACGTAATCCTGTAAGTATGTTAATCCGTGATTTTGTGTAACTGGGAGAAGTTTTTGATGATTCAGTTGTATTTTCTTTTCTGTAGCTTGTTTAAGTTGGTATATCGTCATACATCCCTCTAATGCTTCAATTGTTCTTGTCACTCAGCCTTACACTGCTATCTTTCCATATCCATACGAGTACCAGGACATCAAGGATAAATCCTTAGGTGAGATGCTGTCAAGTTTCGCACAAGTTTTTTTATTTGTTTCTTTGTTTGTTTTCGTTTCCTTGACGTTTCATATCCATTTTGTGGTTCTTATTTGATTTAAACTATGTTGAAGAATTCATGTTCAAACCATCTTTAGCTCCTCTCCTCACCTGTTTTAACTCTTGTTTATTTCTATCTAGCAGAGCAGTGTTTTTCCACACTTGTTTAATTTGCCTCCCCTCCCCTTCATATCCCACACATCAGTACCTCTCCTTTGTTTCTTTCCTTGGATCAACTTCACATTGAATCATGTTGAGCAATGAGTCTCACTGTAGCCGTTCATGGCAGGCCCTGGAGGTAATCTTCGCGTGTATCTCGAGCGATTAGTTGCTGCAGACAACGTTCAGGCGTTTGTCAAGGAATTCCCATTTGGTCAGAGACCAATCACAAAAACTAACTTGTCATGGGCATTTTATGCTAAGATTATTGGAGCTGATGAAGAAGATGAACAACAAAGTGACACGGTTAAACCATCTGCGTCAGTTCAATTGCGATCATGGCACGGTGCCTGGAATACATGGTCAAGTCATCATCGTAACCGTTCATCATGCCATCATCGTAACCGTTCATCGTAGCATTTTGAGGCCTTCTACCACCTGGTGTGGGATAAATGGTGTGGAGCTCTATCTTTTGTACTTGTAGTATAAAATGTCGGTGATGTTCCGCCTTTTGGCCCTATAATTTATGTATGTGTGTTGCTCTTGGTAGTTTTTTTTTTTTTTTGATCAATTGCTCTTGGGAGTGAGTTGTATCATTCTGTTGGTGCTTTCAAAAATAGAGCTCCCCAATTTCTTTTTCAACCTAGGAGTGAGTGACCTGTTGAGGAAAGATTGTGTAAATTAATATAGGAAATGTGGTGTTAGTATTTATCTTATATATTTTTCTTATCACTCTCATCAGTCATGTGCAATTTGCTTTTATTTCGTGTGCCTTTAATTTTTTTCAGGAATTAGACGGAAAAGTCAAATTTGCCCTTTATTAATGCGGTTTTGATAAATATTAATTGTGGAAGGAGAGGGGGATGACCGGATTAGTGTTTCTATTTGCACCACAATGATAATTTATGTCACTATCATTTGGACTGAATAATTCAATCAAATGATCCGAACGGTTCGGTCGACTGACTACTGAACATGTGATGATGTGAGTTAAATCTGTTGTGTATTTAGTAATCCCTAGGGAGATAGGGTTTGAAGTTGACGACGGAGGAGATTGTGAACGATTGCCAAGAGACTTCGGGCAATGATCTTGACATTAGATTAGAGATGATTTTTTTTTTTTTTTTTTGTTTTCATTTACATGATTTCTGTTGTAATCTTCGTTTTCGTTACCCTGTCGACTAATTTCCTTTGTCGAGGTTATGATGTAGCTGATCTAACTATTAAATTTTAATCTTTGTTATGTTAATTTGATATTTTGGATTGATTAAGTGTGCATCGTAGGTTACGTACGTTGTAGGTTGTATGTGGAATATAGGTACATCCATATGATATGGCAGTTTGATTAATTCACATGCCTAATGCCTTTTTTTGTGTTAAAATTCACATAGAGATATAGTGAGTCTGCATCAAGAATAAGTTTTGCAAGTATGGAGAGAGGTTGTCGAATAAAATTATAACTCGCTGTTAATTGGAAAAAATATAAGATTAACTAGCGTTGACGATAACTTCATAGTAAAGGTCAGGTGAAACCGTTGCCTTGATCCCTTGTTTCATTATCTGAATTCACTTTAACTCTGCTTTCATATTGCGTTAGCATTATTTTAATTAGTTGCATAAATTCAAAACCTGTTGATTAGTTTATTTAGCCTTACGGGTACGCGATAATACGTAAATCCTTATCACGTGAAGAATACTTTCTCATCATTAAAGTACTTGAACGAGTTAGTACACTTGTTACTTGTTAGGACGACATCAATAAATTTACTTAAAATCGTTCTTGCAATTTGGGTGTTAGCAATTCTATATGTTCTGAGGATCTATTGGGAGTTACTATAGGATGTTGGCTAGTAGTATCCTTGCGATCGTCGAATTTCGGATCCGGAGAAGGGATCCACCTTTGTTCAGGTAACCGAATTAGGTTCGATTAATGTGTTTAAGCTACGATCTACTAGCTAACACTAGTATAAAAAGATAGATTTCATTGATGATTGATTGGTGATGCACCTGATTACATAAGCCGAAGGCAATATAAGCCTCGCACCAGGCAGTTACAAAAAGGGAGTTACACAGTTGACCCAGCTGACCACGTTCTTGGGCCATGGGCCACACGCTAGATCGTGGCCCAAACTGCCACTCAATCGTAAACCACGACCCCATGTCCTTACAACGCGTCCCAAACCGAGGCCTCGTCTAGTGACCATACCTTAACTGTCACAGAACCGTCAGTACATGGCAGACGATGCCCCCCAGTGCATCGCCCTAGCCTCGCACGACCCAGGAGATACAAGGCAAAGGAACACGCTCAACGTCCTAGGATGAATACGTCCAAAGAACCCCAAAACACAGCCACCACGGTCTATCACTGCGCGTCCCATCGAATCCCGGTCAACAATACCCCCAGTGCGGCGCATTAATAAAATATCATCATTGATGCACTGTACTCAGCGCTAGATGAGACGTGAAAGGACATTGACAAGACATCCAAAGGGGCAGTTGATAGAGGACGAGACAGACACGCACCGCCCAAGAAAAAATCATGAAATGATGATCACAACACAACATGATGTAAGCCCTAGGAAACCGAAGGGTCATGCCTTCGGCTATATACTTTCATTTTCTCCCTTGTCTTCCCTCTTACGCATTCGAACAAGCCAGAACTAGAAACTTTAAAATCCCCAGAGCTCTCAAATCCTTAAATTGATAACCTCACTGATTCTAACAATGGCCACCTTCTCTGACTACTTGGATGTAATAAATTCAACTGCCATCGTCTCCGACGCCATTTTCACCAACACCGCCAACCAACAGTGTTTAGGCCACACCGTCGCCGACATTACCAGGGCCACATAAATCCCCTTCACACTGAGCTCTGTCTACCTCCCCACCACCATGACGATCCAGCCGTTTCCATCGATACCATCCTTAACCTCAAATCCATTCACAACTGGCCCCATACTGACAAGGCCTTCGAGGACTGGTTCATCAGGGTGCGACCTGACGCCGATTTCGAGACCAAAGCCAAAGAGACAAGCTTACTCTCACTGATTCGCATGAGCATCAAGGCTCCGCCCTCTGACCCTACACTATTCCCATTGGCCATCTTCTTCTGGTCTTCCAATGCCAACATTTTTGCCTTCCCTAGGGCCCCAACGACGATTACGATCCACAATATTGCAGCTCTAACTGGTACGTTTCCTTCCTACGACACCATCTCTGCCAATATCACTTATGCCCATGAAGCCCCGACCGTATAGAGGCGCACAACTATAATATAATAACGCTCAGGGCGACATTCTTCTTTTTGTGTTGAGGCGGCAGGCTCTGAAAGGCGCTAGGGAAACAACATTGCATGGTGGCGACAGTTGAGCCTCCAGACCAAACCACGATGACTCTATGAAACCTTGGCCAACCATTTGCCTTCCTTCATCCTATGGACTATTCCCATGCTTTCACTTTGGTTATTGGAGTCCTAGTTCGAAAGATATGTGAAGGTGGCGCCATCGGGTTATCTGGCCAACCCTCGCCACAGTTGTCCCAGCTTAGCGGACGCCCCGCCTTTTCTGAAGCTATCGCCACGAGTAATCCCAGCGCCCCAGTTGTTCCTCCTTCACACGTGCTGCTGAGCTGGTTGAGCTGGATTCGGTTAGCTGATTGGAA
>JAOWBR010076932.1:4210-14922 GCA_028571145.1 Dionaea muscipula
AAAATACCCTTAGCTATATAGCATAACACATAACATTGGTAATTTATACTTGTGACATAGTCGAACAATCTCCACATAATGGACTACTTCTGTATAATTTTCTTTTCACATAGCACAGTTATGGTGAATCAACAAAAAACTAGATAAGAAGTTCTTTTTTCTTGGTAAGACTTTTAGCTAAAATGTCAATTTTTCCCCTGGTAATAAGGTATGGTTTCAGCAAAGACAATCATAACATCAGATAGAATATCAAATATCATTGACTTTTCCGGAACGTACTGAGGAAACAACACGTCTCTTTTCCAGAACCTACAAACTGAGAAATGGACTAACCAATGCAATCTGCCCTTTATTAGTGGCGCTCAGAGTTCTATCCATGTTGGGCTTGAAGTTCCACCTAAGGATTGACATCAAAGAGCTCTCTTCCATGATTTCAAGATTTGGCAAAGACCTAACAAGATATAAGATTAGCAATGCCTAATTAAAACACATTGGTTTCAATCAGAATGAGTGCACTGATTAACAGCTAAACCAAATTGCACTACTACAGCATCAGATGCAAGGGACTATAAAAATTCATCATGTAATAAACTCCAATGCAGGTTAGAACTTAGGACAGTCAGATACCAGCATCAATCAGTGGTCTATGACTAAAGACCAGCCCATATGAGGCACTTGCTATTCCATGTAAATGGTCAGATGTAGAAAGTCTTACCCTTTGTTATGAGTTATGAGTTTTAGTATAATACGAATTGTTTGGGTATTTGACACTTGTAGTATATAAACCCTTTTGTCAATGAAGAAAAGAAAACTTTCCCATTATTCCTTTTGCCATGGTTTACATGGTATCAACGCCAAGGGAAAACAAAAGGAAAAAACCTTAAACCCATCAACGCCACCACTGCTCACCGTCGCCAGCCACCACCGCCGGCGACCACCGACAACCTCTACCAGCCTAGGCCCGGGCGCTGGTTGAGACCAAACCAGCCTAGGTTGATATAAACCCGACCACCACCATAGCCCAATTCATTTTCTTTCATATCTACTCCAAACCACTCAACCTATCATAGATCTAACCACATAGGACGATCGAAAACGTTGAGTCGCCGCTGGGAGAACCGGCCGTTTCGTTGGCAGAAGCTCCACGCGCCACCACTATCTTTGCATGTGTCGCCCACGCGCCGCCCATGCGTGGCCACGTGCCAGCGAGATTTCCTCCGGACAGTTTCATGCTCTTGTCCATCCAATCATTTTCTCCTCCTACGGCCTTTGCTAATTCCAACTATTTCCATGAGTTTTTTTGAGGATTGATAGTGCTATGCTCCCTATATTTTACTCTCATTATTGATCGGATGCTTCATTCTTCCTTAGGTGGTCTTCTGTGCTTGTTAGATATGTTACTGGTTTATGTTTTTGCTTGGTTCGTCGTTGAGATGTGTTTGTTTCCTTGATTCATCATTTGAGGGCTCATTTGGTTTGTTGTTTCTCATTAGGTCTTATCCGATACTGGCTTCCCTAACTTGGTGTTGCTTCTCTTGATCATTTGAGTTCTTGCTCTATATTTGCTGGACTTTTCTGGTATTTGTGCTATATGGTATTAATTTGATGCATTTTCGATTAACGTTTCTCTCTGATTCTCGATGCGTGTTGATATGGTTAGCTGGTTTTGATTCTATGATGATTGGTGTCAGTGATGCTCGTAGAAGTTGATTACTCGATTCTCCTTCACTTCCGTTGTTGATGTGCTACATTTCTTTAGACTAAGAGATGCCTCCTTCTGTTAGAGGTCGATGCACTATTTGTTGGCACTGTGTACATACTGGTCATGTACGTCAAAGGTATTGGCAGTTACATGGCCATCCTCCTACTATTCCCTATTACATGGACTAGGTTCTACGGGTTAATCCTCTTTCTGTTTCTTCATCGGCCGGTTTCGATCAGTCGATCCTGTAGGCTCAATCAGCAACATATGTGCAATGTTCTAAATGATGGATCTTGGCGGCGCCTAGGCGCTTGGCGGTGCCACGGTACCACGCCTAACCCCTAATCGTTTTTTGTTGGAGTTTTCTTGGTGTCTTGGCGGATTACGGCGGATTGTGGCGGATTACGGTGGCTTGGTGCTCCTTGGCGGTGAACAATGGCGGATTACGACGGTAAATAATTTTCTTCGCTTTTCGTACTGAGATTCTTACACAGTTCTCTGTCAACATCCGTATGCTTCGGAGTGATAATGCCCGTGAGGACTTCTCTCATTTTACAACTTTGATGACTCAATATGATATTATTCACCAGTCTTCTTGTCCCGATACCTCCCTTAAAATGAGGTTACGGAGCAGAAGAATCGTCACTTGTTAGAGGTGACACGAGTTCTTATATTTTAGACGGGTGTGCCGATGATGTTTGGAGTGAAGCAATGCTGACTGCTGTATATTTGATAAATCAGATATCGTCGCCTGTTCTTCAGAGGGAGATACTCTTTAGTGTGTTATTTCTTGACCAGCCACTCCATCTTATGCCCCTTCGTGTGTTTGGTTATTTGTGTTATGTTCGGGATATCCGACCATATCTTACAAAACTGGATCCCAAGTCCTTGAGGTACATCTTTTTAGGATATTCTTGCACGCATAAGGGGTATCGATGCTACTCCCGTGAATTAGGACGATTCTGTATTTCTGCTGATGTTTTATTTGATGAGACTACCCCATTTAGATCTTCTTCACACTCACTTGGGTCACCATCCGAGTCATCCTCTTCTATGGATGATCTTTCCGTCTACGAGTTGGTTACGGTTCCGACGTCGTAGTCACCTGTTCCAGCTTCTACACCTAACCCGTTGTCCGCCCCTCCTCTTCGGGTATATACCCGTCGCCCTCGTCAGGTCGTCATTGATCAATTAGACCATCTAGCTGAGTGTGTTTCTCCTCTTGTTGTTGCTCCTACGCAGCTACTTGTGATTTGGATTATTCGTCGGTTGCTTCTGGTTTTAATCCTTTGTCTTCTACTATGACTTCATCACTGGCTACTCCTACGTGCTCTCTACCCTCTAATTTGGATCTTCCGATTATCTTACGAAAGGGTCAGCGTAGTTGTACTACGTATTCTATGTCTGCACATATCTCTTATGTTGTGGTATCCTCTTCATTACAGACATTTGTCTCTGCTTTGGGCTTTATATTTGTTCCTCGGACTTTATCTGAAGCTCTCTCTTCCCCGGGGTGGCAGCAGGCCAAATGTGAGGAGATAGAGGCCCTTCAGGCTAATCAGACCTGTGATCTTATTCCCTTGCCTTCCGGGAAAAATATTATTGGTTGTAAGTGGGTCTTTGTTGTGAAGGTGAATCCAAATGACTCTATTGCTCGACTCAAGGCCTGGTTGGTGGCCAAACGATATGCTTAGGTCCATAGTGTTGATTACATCGACACATTTTCTTCTGTTACCAAGATGGCCTTTATTCATCTTTTAATTTCTCTTATGGCTTCATACCATTGGCCTATGCATCAGTTAGATGTAAAGAATATATTTCTTCATGGTGATTTGCAGAAGAAGGTGTATGTGGAGTAACCTCCCGAATTTTTTGCTCAAGGGAAGTTTGGGCATGTATGTCGTTTGAAGAAGTCTTTATACGGGTTGAAGTAGTCTCCCAGAGCTTAGTTTGGGAGGTTTAGTTCTGTGGTTCTCGACTTTGGCCTATGGAGATCAGCAAAGGACCACTCAATATTCTATCGTCATTTCGGTGTTGGATGCATTCTTCTTATAGTATATGTTGATGATATTATTATCATTGGGAGTGACAACACGGAATTGCTTCCTTGAAAATATTTCTTCAGCGTCATTTTTAGACTAAAGACCTTGAGTCTTTAGAGTATTTTTTGGGGATTGAGGTATCTCGCTGCAAGCGTGGGATTTTCTCGTCCCAACGTAAGTATGTTTTAGACTTACTGCAGAATACTGGCATGCTTGGTACTAAACCAAGTGACACTCCGATGCTTCTCGCGGTGAAACTTTTGGCTGCTGAGGGCGATATGCTTAATGATCCAGATACATACAGGAGATTGGTGGGCAAACTGAATTATCTTATCATCACACGTCCTGATATTGTTTTTTTAATGAGTGTTGTTAGCTAGTTTATGTCTGATCCTCGAGTTCCTCATTGGAAAATAGTTGTGCATATCCTTAGATATATCAAGGGACATCCTAGTCGAGGACTGCTCTATAGTGATCATGGTCACAGACATATTGAGGGTTTCTCTGATGCAGATTAGGTTAGCTAACCCTCTGATCGAAAGTTCACCGTGGGTTATTGTGTGTTTGTTGGTGGCAATTTAGTCTCTTGGAAGAGCAAAAAGCAACTCATAGTAGCTCGTTCTAGTGCAGAGTCAGAGTATCGGGCTCCTGCCCATATAACTTGTGATGTCACTTATCTTTGTCAGTTACTTGATGAGTTGCAGTACTCAGCCTCTCGGCCTACTCAATAGTGGTGTGACAATCAGGCTATTATCCATATTGCGTTGAACCCATTGTTCCATGAAAGGACAAAATATATTGAGATTGATTGTCATTTTATACAGGAAAAGCTCTAAGGAGGTAATATTGTGTTGAATCATGTGGAAATCAATAATCAACTTGCAAATATTCTTATCAAGTCTTTAACAGGGAGTCGAGTTGAGTTTATTTGTAACAAGTTGGACATGATTAATATCTATGCTCCAACTTGAGGGGGGGTGTTATGAGTTTTGATTTAATAAGGGCTTTTTTAGGTATTTAACACTTATAGTATATAAACCGTTTTGTCAATGAGGAAATGTAAGACTTCCCATTGTTTTTCCCTCACTGTTCAACACTTAGATATATCAAGGGACATCCTAATCGGGGACTGCTCTATAATGATCATGACCATAGACGTATTGAGGGTATGTCTGATGCAGATTGGGTTGGCTCACCCTCTAATCGAAAGTCCACCACGGATAATTATGTGTTTGTTGGTGGCAACTTAGTCTCTTAGAAGAGCAAGAAGCAACTTGTTATAGCTTGTTCTAGTACAAGGTCAAAGTATCGGGCCCTAGCTCATATTACTTGTGATGTCACTTATCTCCGTCAGCTACTAGATGAGTTGTAATATCCAACCCCTCGGCCTGTTGAACCAGTTTTTCATGAGAGGACAAAATATATTGAGGTCGATTACCATTTTGTACGAGAAAAGCTCCAATGAGGTGATATTGTGTTGAATCATGTGAAGACCATAGATCAACTTGCTGATATTCTTATCAAGTCTTTAGCAAGGAGTCGAGTTAAGTTTATTTGTATCAAGTTGGGCATAATTAACATCTATGATCCAACTTGATGGGGAGTGTTATGAGTTTTAGTTAAGGGTTGTTTGGATATTTGACACTTGTAGTATATAAATCATTTTGTTAATGAAGAAATGTAGGACTTCCCATTGTTTTTCTCTCACTGTTCAACACTTAGATATATCAAGGAACATCCTAGTTGGGGACTGCTCTATAGTGATCATGGCCACATACGTATTGAGGGTTTGTCTGGTACAGATTAGACTGGCTCATCCTCTGATCGTAAATCCACCACGAGTTATTGTGTATTTGTTGGTAGCAACTTAGTCTCTTGGAAGAGCAAGAAGCAACTTGTTGCAGCTCATTCTAGTGCAGGATGTCACTTATCTTCGCCAGCTACTAGATGAGTTACAGGATCCAGCCCCTTGGTCTACTCAGTTATGGTGTGACAATCAGTCCGTCATCCATATTGCGTCAAATCTAGTGTTCTATGAGAGGACAAAGCATATTGAGGTCGATTGCCATTTTGTACGAGAAAAGCTCCACGGAGGTATTATTATGTGAATCATGTGAAGACCACATATCAACTTTGCCGATATTCTTACCAAGTCTTTAGCAGGGAGTCGAGTTGAGTTTATTTGTAACAAGTTGGACATGACTAACATCTATGCTCCAACTTGAGGGGGAGTATTATGAGTTTTAGTTAAGGGTTGGTTTGGTATTTGACACTTATAGTATATAAACACTTTTGTCAATGAAAAAAAAAAAAGAAAGATTTCCTATTATTCCTTATGCCTTGGTTTACACCCTTGTTTATACTGTTCCACTACCTTCATGTGTGTCAAAGTCAAGCGACCTTATAGTAAGCCCAAGGCACATACCTAAACGGTTTCACTTGAACACTTTAACAGCTTGTTTCAGCAAGCATCAACAGTGTTTAGTTCACTCGCAAAAAATGAGAAAGAACTCAGTGCCATAATTTGATATACCTGATCTCAATGCGACCAGTCTGATAAAGCACAATCAGCCCACACAAAGATTCTTCATCCTGGAAGGTTGCTGTCCAGCAACAGGTCTCGACAAGATTCACTTCATGGATGGAGTTACCATTCCCCTGTTCACAGCATAAAAGTTAGAGCAACTAACCAGACAAGCAAATAAACAGAAACTAATCAGAGAGATACCTGAATCAGAGTTTTCAAAGGGTACAACCATAACACATCGGTGCAACATACTAAAAGCAGCGAGTCCCCTGACAACTGCACAAAACCACTTTCAAGTAAGCTAACAGTGAGAAAAGCTGTGCTTTAGCAAGCACTTACGTGGGAGATTCGGTTTTTACTGTATCATTGTGAGACAAAAGGACGGAATTTGCTCTCCCAGGTGCTTCTGTGATATCCTTTCTGCCTTCTGCAATAGATCACTTTCAGAGAACACGGAAACCTTTGCCTTTACAAGATAAAGCAAATAAACAAAAAAAAAAAAAGACTTTCTCAACCACTTGCCAATTATATACATTGCAATAGCAGCCCACTCTTTTTTAGGATGCAAGGAATGAGAATTGATGACATTGCCCGTGGTTGTACTGAGAACATCAATATGTGAATTCCTTCTCAAGACAAATGTCAACTCTTCTGCAGATTCAACCATTCTTTCACATTCAGATTGCTCCAAAGTGATTTCCATACTACTTGCACGCAGAAATGTTGCCATAGCAAGTGATATAATTGGACAATTTGAACCACTATGAGAGTCTATCAGAAACGAAATTGATGTCATGCTTACATCAAGCATTGCAACCTGAAATGGGACTATGAAAATGTAAGACCAAGAATGTAGTTCTTCAAATGCAAGATACCACTTCTGTGAAGGACAAAAACAACAGAAATGCAAGAGCATAGAGCATATAAAGAAGTATATCATCTTCACCTGGCCACTTTCAAAACCTACAGCAAGTTTCTCTCCCGTATTTGAGTATCTTAAACTGCATACTGGAGCAGAAGACATGGAAAATACAGCACAGCAATAAGGTCCATCTCCTTGGTTCGAACTGACAACTGTAAATGGATCAAAGCAGGCATGGTAATACAGTTTCAAAACAGCCGAATAGTTCAATTTATATACATCTTTACAGGACATTCAGAACATTCCTCGAAAGAACTAGGGTACCAACTCATGGCACTGATTTGTCCAAGATAATCTGTGCAGAATTATGCGCATTGAAGAAAAAAACGAGGAATTAAAATAATGTACTGATGGAAAAATAAGATCTAACACAGTTATTGGCAAGAAGACCATATTATTCTTTTACTTAATAACAGAAAAGAAGTTCATCAAATAAAACAATGACACCGAAGAATAGAAAGAAATTACATAAAAGCAATCATTCTGCTGCACATGTAAGAGAATTGAGAAAAGCAGTGAAGTAAAGAGATGCAACAGAGGAGGAAAGTTGACACCATGATTAGACCAAAGTCAGCTGAATAGAATGCAACTGAACCTCCCAACCTCAAACACAAGTATATTTCTTTACAACCAAGAAAAACAAATGATGAGGAGAGTATGACAAAATAAGCTTTGATCTTGTAATCTTCAAAACTATGCTATCCCAGTAGAGAAGATCACAAGTGAAAACTTGATTACATCCATCCAAAAACAGGTTGATTGAGCTATTAAACGTAGATAGGTTTCATGTTGCATGTGCACAACACACAATGATGTCCAAGCAAGAAAACCTTTTTCTGAAGATTATTAGCATAAGGTGTGGTTGTCACTCCATTGTTGCTCCCCAAGAAAAAGTGTCTATAGTCCTAACAAATCCTCAAGGAAAACAAGCTTCCTTAGGTTCAGGGTCCTTCAGCAAATATAGCGAAAGTGACAGCAGTACAGTCGTCCGATAAATCTGTGGCTACCACCACCGAGAGGTAGAGAAAACACTCAAGAAATATTGTAAAAGTTATGGTGTAGAGATGTTTCTTTCACTCCCATGAGATTTCTTCACCAAGAATGTTGTCAGAGTAATAGATTCCCAAGCTTTTCAAGCAAAAATCAGACAACTAAGGCATAATAAAGTCATATGGGGAGCTTCTACAAAAAGCTTAAGGTCTTAGTATGGTGGGTGCCACAATATGTTAAGATACAAAAACTTATATGTTAAGATACAAAAACTTATATTGGGGGATTATAGAATAAGCTTGAGATTTTGTTAGAACTTCAATAAGAGCACATGATGATCTAGATGTCACAAGTTCAAATCCTACTAAACAATATATTCAACACAAGGTGAGAGAGGCACCGGTGCATTATTCATCTGAATGCCCATAAAGGGCAGGCATTTAATGCTCATGTAATGAACCATTGCTAGACTACCGTAGTAGAATGGGGTCGACTTGGATCCAATAAAACAGTAGCCGAAGGGGATATGAGCTAAGTGTAGCTCTGGGGGAAATGGGGATAAGAAGTAGAGAGAGTATAGATGAGGAGAAGGTAATGGAGATGAGAAATCAGAGCACTAGAGAGGGAATAGCTACGAGAGAAAATTAAGGGCAACATATCAATTCTTCATTCATGGATGTCCTCACGATATTCATTCCTTACACATTTATAGGCGTGCAACACAATAAAGGTAAATAGAAATTACAAATTACAAGGAATGACACATAGCATGTAAGGACAAAAGCTGGTACATCTGCCTCTGACATTCTGTCTGGCAGGAGGATCATCTTCTGATATTCTACTCTGGTGGCATCACGTGGCAACAGGCCATTGGCTCCCTTGTAACAGACTCTTCAGTATAGAGACAAATGGTCTGGTGACTCATTGGGATGTCCGGGGTGACTGATCAGGATCTGGGAACCAGCCGGGGCGATTGGTCAAGTGGCCTTACTGGGTGATTCTTCAACTAGGTTAAGGTCCACTTTGTACTACCCATTGCTCAGCAGAACACTCGCCCTGTGGTGGTATAATTTTGTATATATTGTCAAGATTATGTGCCTTGATTATGAGAACTGTGTTATGAAATGTAGGTGATGAATTGACGAGTGTAGGAGCTGCTATGTATGTAAATGTTAGTCCATATGATTTGGACATGCTCTTGTTGTTATCCGTGTTATATCAGATGCATGAGATTTGACTCTGATTGGCTTATGGACATCATTTTACTTGAGGTATGAGAATGAATATGAATTTGGTCATATATGTTTTGAGTTGAATTTCGATGGAGAAATTTCTTAAAGGAGGGAAGGATGTAATACCCGTATCGAATTAACAGGCCTTAATTACCATTAAGAGCCCAATCGGGATTTATTAAGGGTGATACGTATTATTAAGGGGTAAAAAGGTTATTTTGAGCATATGATCTAGGAATTTTTTGATTTGATGTCATTATGATCGTCACGGAAAATGATGAACTTTAACTATAATATTGACATATATTGGATGACTTGAGATTAAGCTAGGAAAGATGAAACATTTCGGGATAAAGAAGATTGTTATTTGATATGTTTTTGGTTAAGCTAAGAAGAGGTTACCTCATGGAGAAGTAACCCCCACCTGCCTGCCTGCTCTCCTTTATCTACCAGTTTCTCCTCTTTTCTATTCATTCTCACGAGACAAGCAAAGAAGGAAAGAGAAAGAGACGGGCAAGGAAAGAAGAGGAGAAAGAGAACCGAGAAGAGCAAAGGAAGAGAAGAAGAAAGGATGGGAAAAGAAGAAGGAATTCACCCAACTTTCCATTGATTTCCTAGTATTTGAGCTTGTGTGTAGCTAGAGGAGGCCTAGAGAGGGTGTCTACTTGACCTGAGCTGTTTTTGGTAATCTTAATGCTACTCCTAGCAGCTGAGATGGGGTTTTTGTTGAATTGAATTGATTGGAAATCATTGGTTTGGTGAAATATGAGTTCTGCCATCCTTGTATGGATTTTCCAAAGAGTGATATTCTGATTTAGCTGTTGTTTCAGCTTTGGGAAGGCTTAGACATGTTGTATGCATGTTTTCTGATGTTTTTGAAGTATTAAATCAGTTGTGGGATGCTTTGGAGACGAGAAGAGAATAGCAGAAACTCGTAGCGAAAACTTTGGGAAGTCTGTTTGAGCAATCCGGAGTTCCGATTGACGAACGATAAGCGCCCACGCGCTCGGGGCGAGATGGAGAATCTTCTAGGATGGGTTCGATCAGGTTTGATCGGGGTTGACCGGGTTTAACCAAGGGCTCTGGTTTGGTCGGATCAGGCCGGACGGTCCAATCTCGGACCCTTTGTCCACGTGTCCCTAGGGAAAAATCCCCCGATATCATCAGTCCCCCAACTTCGTAGTGCAAACGTAGTTCGGACTGCGAAGTTAGAAACAAGGTTCTAAAAAGCGCTAAACGCTAGTTGGGTGGTCGAGGGGGACCTAGCGCCTAGAAGGATTAATCGGAGATTAATCGG
>JAOWBR010077043.1:0-12442 GCA_028571145.1 Dionaea muscipula
TTTAACTGGTTTAAGAAAGTAGAGTGTTTATCGTGTTAAAGACATAAATTTTTTTTTCTCCCTCTCCCTCTCTCTTTTCTTCCTCTCTCTCTTCCCCTCCCCCTTGTCCTATGTGGACAAATCCACAAAATTTCAAAATCCATCCTCAAATATAGTATAGATACATGTAACTGAATATGCATATATTTATTGGAAGATGCATCTTCTATTTTTGAATGTTTCTGTTGTTGGATTTGGATGTTATTGTTCCTATTTTGGATATTGTTGTTATTTTTGGATTGCAAGATGCTACTTTCTTTTGTTGTCGAAAATTGTTGCAAACTATTGTAGTTTTGAATTTGTCATCTTGATAATTAGATACTACTTATTTTTGTATTAATCGGTAATTTTGTCAGGCTCGTGGGTATCCGATCGGATCGATCCGATCTGATAATTGTGATGGAACAAGTTTGGACACAAGTATAGACTTATAGATCTAGGCTCATCCTATCCAATTTGTTAAACAGCTATGTAGATATTATCGAACATTCGACAAAGGTTACCAAACTGTTGGTGGAGAATTGCTTGGGCCACTGGGATGCATTGCATCCTAGATTGGGTTTGATTCTTTGGCTCATGTCTTGGGGTCGGTTGAATACAAAGGATAGGTTTAGGAGGTTTGGACTGATGGATGTGGGCTGCGTTCTTTGTGAGGATGCTCTGGATAGTTGCCATCATCTATTCTTTTGTTGCAAGTTTACCTCTGCACTGATTGACTATGTTAACCGAGAGATTGGGAGGCTTGCCGGGATTGATTTATTAGATGTGCTAAGAGGAAAACCAGGAAGGCTGTGGTCAGGAGGGACATGGTTGGGGCTATTGTTCGTGCAGTCTGATGAGAAAGAAACAGTAGGATTTTTCTCCATGTTTCCCATGATGCTTTCTGTACGGCTCAAAGAGCTCTGGCCTTGTTTAGATCGGGATCCCTCCAGTGTGTTTGATGAGGCTGTCCCTGGTGCAGGAGTTCCGCCCTTTGCTTGGAAAATCCTGGTTTTTTGGATTTGAATGGATGTTTGGTGCTGCAATTTGTGGCACCCTGAGGAGGAGGAGGAGTTTCTCGTGATGGAGGCCTGTCTCTAGTTTGTGATTTTCCGGTCTCTTATTTGCTTTATACACACATTGGAGGGTTTGATCAAAGGAACCCTGTCACCTGTTTAGTGATGGAGCCCTGTCACGAGTTGGATGTCCTGGGCTTAGGTCTTGCTTATATACACACTGCACAAAGGGGGGTTTGATGTTCTGGGAGATTTCTTGTAAGAAGATTTGCTCTATTGTACAGTGGGAGTCTGGGAGAGGTTGCGGACGTCGAGACTTAACTTTTTTCAGAATCAACAAACTAATTAATCTCAGTAAGCAATGATAAATCGTAATACAACGAAAACCTACAAAGTATTAATTTGTCCTAGGTGGGAATGTCAACAGGTCGAATCAAATGCGAATAGGGGATTCTCCGTATTTATACCCGTCTAACATAAGTTATACCCGTATCTTACACGTGTACGAATATAAATTTTTATACCCGTATTCTACCCACAGGTATATCATAATATTCATACCAATACCCGTTACCCATGGGTATACCATAATATTCATACTTATACCCATTACCCATATATCTTTTTCTTTGTCATTTCCTTCCAAACCATTGAACTAAGTTTGACATTGTCATTGGTTTTAGATGGATCTAAGGATTGCTGTGAAGAAATGGAGGACGATATATTTCCTTTTTAAGACATTTTGACAAAGCCAAACTAAGAAAAAAATCGTATAAGTCAATAAAAAGTAATAATGAGAAATATAACTGATACTCCCGGAAAAATCCGCGAGAATAATCACCAAAGCCCCGAGTTGAATCGGGTCAGAGAAGTCCAGTTGAAAATGGAGAGGGATCCAGTCGGCTCGAGGGAGAAGTGTTCTTGATGATTCGGATGACCTGAAAAGGACGAACAAACCCGTCAGAGGGTACCCCGAGGTGTTAGCTCGGGAAAACCGCTTTGATGCTTAAGTCAGCAAGTGTGAAAGAAGGAAGAGCCCTTGGTAAGGCACCCGAGCCGGATCACCGGGCAGGATCACCGGGCAAGGTCACCGGGCAGGATCACCGAGGTGATCCCGCGGAGGGGGAGATGGTCCGGAGGGGATTTCCCAAACAGGAACTCCGAACTGGACCACCGAGGTGGATTCCGTGCTTGCCAAGGGGAAAGCTGAACTTCAGAGGAAAATGAATGGGCAAGTGAACATACCTTGAGCCTTGGGGGAGACCCCTATTTATAGGGGTCGGAGTTGAGAAAATTACCAGAATGCCACTGAGTGTACGGATTGGACGTCAGGCCACCGGGCAGGGTACCCGAGACGGGCCCCCGAGCCGGTTCCCCGGGCAGGTCCCTCGGGTAGGCGATCAAGGTGAAGGATGGGGTGCGGGGAATGACGTGGTCTGAGGAGACCAGAAGACCATTATCTTCCCTAGTGGACCCGAGCAGGACCTCGGACAGGATCACCGGACAGGTGCCTGAACGAGCCGCCTTTGGTAGGCAAGTTGGGTAAGGTGTAAGCAGCGGAGCGAAGTGTGGGTCGCCAGGAAGTCACTGGATTGTCTTAGAAAGTCCTCTGATCAAGTTCTTTGAGGTGGGCTTCCCGATATGAGCAAAGAAAGTGTCCCAGGGCTTCGAGTGATGGAAGAGCTGTCACAGGGCGGCCCTCAGTAGGGGTCCCCAGCTGGACCCCCCGGACAGGATCCCTGAGCCGGACCCCCCGAGCCGGTCCACATGGTTGTTAGAGGTCCGGCCAATCCGTCCGGCCTTCTTATTCACAAAGGTAGGGGTGAATACCCGTATATCAGATGGTTTCTTCCAAATCTCCATGCAAAAATGCCATCTTCACATCCATCTAATGTAATTTCAAATCATGCAAGGCCACCAAACCCATAAAAAGACGAAAGGAGAAATGCTTGACTACCGGAGAGAAGATCTCATTATAGTCCATGCCTTCCTTCTGGCTACACCCTTGCGCAACCAAACGAGCCTTGTACTTGGGAGTAGAGATGCCGGAGCCAGGCTCTTTGATCTTGAAAATCCATTTGCATCTAACCAACTTTCTCCCCTGTGGTGGCGGAACCAAATCCCATGTCTGGTTCTTCTGGAGAGACTCATATTCTTTATCCATCGCCGTAATCCACTTTTCAGCTTCTGGGCTAATGATCGCGTCAAAATCAATCACAAAATAATACCCAAGCTAGGAAGATATTACTCAAGAAATGAGTAAAGAATGAGCAAGGGGTCGATCCCACAGAGAACTTATGAGTAATGTCTAATCTTATGCAAAAATGTACTAATTAGCGAATAGAATAATTTACTAATAAATTAATCAAAGAATGGATAGAATGAATGATGAAATTGAAATGAAAACAAACAAACAAGCTAGCAGACACTTCAGACGTGGAGCACGTCTGATTGATCACCAAATAGGTGATAAATACAAATCACAGCTAGAATGGGAAATGAGCAGTCGTGGGGTAAAGAATGAACAATGACCCGTCTGCCTTTAAAGCTTAACAGATTAAGCACTTAAGCAAGTTCAACTATCCTGACTTAGGCAAGCGCTGAACTCGGTCACCAGAACGTAAAACCTAAAGAATCACTCTTGTAGTTGACCAAGGATTCGGTCACCTCGTATCAACACCAACCGGCCCATGAGAGCAAAGGTTGTCAATCTCTACCTCTACCGATTGCAATAAGAACAAGATTCAAATCAAGAATGAAGTGGATCAAATCAGTGAAAAGTTGATCAACCCTAGAATGCCTAAATGGAAGCTCTCGCTTACCAAAAAATCTTAGTTGACGATACCCAACTGAGAAAGCATCCAGTTGAAGGCCACAACCAAGTAGTTATACTTTCTTTCCTCTCTCGATTCAAGAAAAATAAACCAAGGATGAATAAAAGGCAAACTAATGTAGTCAAAACAAGCTAAAGAAACTTAAGTGAAATGGATGTGTAACCTTTGAAGATCAAAGATTCACAAACCAAAATGAACAGTAAAATACTTTACCAAACCTGATCAAACGTAGATGATGATGAATACTCTAGATTCGGTCACCAGCTAGTGTGTAAAATACGTCTCGATCAGATGATACTATCTTCAGAAATAGATCCAAATACCCACTCTTTCGAGTCTAGGTAAAAGAAGCATAATTGAAGAGAAGATTGGATCTCGTAGAAAATTAACCAAGAATGCAACTCAGATTCTTCCTTTCTCAAAATGAGAATTGGCCAAGAAATCGAATGGAGAAAGAAGAATTCTAAATTGAGAGAACAAACTTCATAGACAACGTTTGTTTACAAGCATTCAACTATGATGAATCGATTACAATACACTTAGGCCATTAGAACTATTGATTTCTCAGTTAGAATGACTCTAAGATACATGGGAAATGAGAAAATGAAAGATTACAAGGATGTAGGATTGCTTGAATGCTTGGGTGGTTTCTCTCACTTTTTTACAATTGATGCACAACCCCTATTTATAGGTTTGCTTCTAAATTTGGGTGGTTACAGATCCACGGTTGTCAAGGCTCATCTTAACCGAATGGTTGAGATGGTCTTGGGAGGTGTGCACAATATCTAAAAGGTGGTTGAGAAGATTCTTCTTCTAGAAGCAATTTTGTTGAAGATATTTCCATAGTCGCACGTGAATAAATTCTTGCTTTGGATTTATAAACGGTTGTACTCCAGACTTTTCCTTTGCAAGCACAATTGGTTTTATTGAAGTTACGTCTGGTTCAGACGTCAGATAGAATGTCTTCAACAAAGGAGACGTGGAAGATTGTAGTTGAAGTCTTCAGAGCTTTGCACTTTCTCAGTCGGTGAAATAGAATTTTGATAATCTTCCTCTTCTCTAGTCATTGACAAGCTCCGATCCGTGGAGTCGTATCTTCTGCTGTCAAAGACATAGAAATGATTCATAAGCAATAAGCTGGTACGTGGTGTCGTACCATGACTTATATAAAGAATAAAGTCTATGAAAAGAATGATATATGCTAATACCGTCTGATCTTATGATGAAAACAATATTCCGTCTGGTAATTATAGAAACAAACATGAGTCTAGGTGTGAATTACTCAGACGCTGCAGTGTCTAGTTTGAACCTAGAGACTACTATAACGTCTGGTATGGGCCAGATACAGACGTGGAATACGTCTGGATATAAAATAAGCTAAAATGTAAGAATTATGCAACGAATGATAATGACTATGAGAATATGGGTCATGTATGAAATATGAACCACAATGGTATAAATTAGATACAAAGTTAGTTTAATTTATGAATGATAATTAAAGAAAAAGGTACATAAAATGTACCGATCAAATCCCCTCACACTTAACCTTTGCTTGTCCTCAAGCAATAATGAAATGAAGATTAAAGGAAGATTTGAGAAATCAAATAAATTTCACAATCGTTTCACATTATTATACAAAGATAGGAGTATAGATGAGAAAATCATCACGATAGGTATATACTGACTCCGTCTGCTCAATTATAAGACTGTCTAGACGTAGGTATAGGTCTTAGGATTATTGAATTCCCGTCTGGCTGTCTAAAATTGGTTTGCCAATCATAGAAACTTCCACTTGTTATAAGATACTGAGTACTACATGCTTTTCTCAATGTATTTGAGTGGAAGGCATAGTCTTGATGGGAGTTCTCAATTGCTTTTGATATGTAATGAATGAAGGAGAGGAAACCTAGAAATTATCTTTATCTTGAAAGTCAGTCGGTAAGCCCCGTTCTCTTCCCTGGGTCTCTTGTATATTTCAATGTATGCTCTATAACCGGGCTTTCTTTTTTGTCCATGTAGCAACTTTCGGAATGGTATTCCCAGCCAGTGACTATATTGGATATCAGGTGTAGTTAAGCCACGTGAATGGTCATGACACGCCCCTCAGATTCCTAATTGTCGAACCAAAAAGGCTTCAGAGACATAACATTTCCACATAATCCTTCTTAACCTATCTTTGTTCTAAAGAATTCAGACGGTTTGTTAAGAGGATGTAATGTATGTATTTGTTTTATAAATGTTTCTTCTTTAGGAAAAGAGAACATCGACCGTCTGGGTCCTTCAGAATCTTTCCGGATTTCTCTCCTCACATCAAACCACCTCAACGTTTGATACATATCCCCACTAAGAATATCCTTAGTGAAATGCAAAACTGAGAATAAGAGTGGTTCAGAGTACTAATTAAGCTTCTGAATCTATAATTTTCAAAATCAAAGTATTGGCCGTCCGGTATATTCAAGATCTTTTCAGACTTCCTTCCTAAGTTGGACAATACTCATAACGAGTGAAGGTAGAGGTATCAATATTATACTTCAGAAGTGAATTTTCTATTAAAGATTTCTCCCTTCTAAGTATAATGACTAGAAAAGACGTGGAGAGAAAATAATTAAAAAGATTAAATTAAGAAAAAGAAATAAGATTAAGGGAAAATAAGATAAAAAAATTGAAGGATAAGATTAAAGAATAAAGTTAGAAAATAAATCAGTTCATCGTTAGAGATGCTGAATGCAGGGAATCAGACGTGAACATGGAAAATGAATGTACCATAGTCATAATAGATAACTCAGTCGTGCAGAGAATTGAACTATAAATGGAAAACAAATAGGCATATCAATGGAGGATCATGGGTGGTACTCTGACAAATTATCTTTGACAATGGTCAAAATTAGTTGAAGAAGGTACTGATTCTGTTATTGATTGACATTAATTGTCCTTAGGAAGGACAATCCTTCAACTAATTTTGATATGGGAATTTGAAAAACAATAAAGACAGAAGATTTTTCGTACCATTTTCCATGGTGTATATAAGAAGATGAGTGAGCATCAAGATTATTCAAACAACTTCATCCTTGAATTTTCAGGAACCATGTCTGGCCTGAGAATTTCAGAAGCCACAAGCATCTTAGATGAAAATGATCTTTTTCATATCCAGATTGCTTTCCCTCGAGCACCAAACACGTAATATTTTCTTCCTAGTCCTGATGAATCATCCACAAGTTTTAGAAGGAGATATTCTCTAGCTGTGCACTTGGACCACTTTAAAAATGGTCTAAGATTCCCGCTTCATCCCTTCATTGTTCAAGTTATGCGGGCCTATGGGGTACTGCCATCAGTGCTTACCTCTGAGTCAATCGGTTACCTCATTAGCTTTATCATACGTGAAGAGGAAGCGAGCATAAAACCCACTCTTCCTACGTTTAAGTGTTGTTTTCAATTAGTTGATGAAGCTAATGGGTATTATAGCTTTAGGCATCGTCCAGGTTACCAAGTCTCTATTGTTCCAACGTCACAAGATGTGTGGAAACAAAAATTTATTTGGGTGACTAGTGATGATTGGGACGAGTTTTAGCCTCCTCGAATCCCTTCTTTCCTACCCACGACTTCCCATAATTTATTGATGCCATCAGAACAAATGTTGTTATCCATCTTTGATGGTGATCAACGTATGATCCCAAGGCTCTACGAAGTTGTGACCTTGAGGAAATTAGAGAATCATGACATTGCCACCATGGAGCATCCAAGTATGCATTATTTGTATGATGAATAATATTCTTAATTGTGAATGAATGCTAATCTATTTCTAAATGAATTTTTGTAGGGGAGACGTGAGCAGAACTACGGATGTTATATGGTCATTCGGTGGGGCTAAATGTGTCTAGTCCTTCTATTTATGAAATTTCTGAGTCGGGGGAAGAAAATGAAGAAGAAGAAAAGAATGATGCTGCTGCTGATGATGATGATGAGGGTTACAATGAGGATGGTGATAACACAGATTGATGATGCTTCTGCTTAATTTATGCTTGTTGTTTGCCAACTTCGTTAAGACTGTTCTATGAATGTTTTCTGTTTGGGTTGTTTTTTTTTTTTATTTTGTAATCGTGCCATTTTATTCATGCAATCGTATCTAATATGCAATACTATTCTTATGTGGCAAAGATATACAATCAGATTATAAAATTAAATGTGATCCATCGCCATTGTAGTCTTGAAAGTCAGACGTGAAAGTGCAGATAAGTCCGTAAAGATAAGGTCGGTCGTGGCTATATATCATGAATAAATTGGTAGAATGGAAGGAGTGTAAAGAAAAATATGAGAAATTTACAAGTTTTTTCAAATTTTCTTAAGATTTTCTTAAACTCTCCCCCCTCACACTAAAATCCTACATTGTCCTCAATGTAGAAAGAATAATGCTGGGAAGTGGATATGTATTCATGAATATACAACCAAGAAATTAAATGAAGGAAAGATAAGGTGTACTTATCTTCATTTACGTCTGATTTTGAACTGCCTGGATTGATGATATTTGAAACGACTGGTTTTTGAGATTAAACGGCAACGTTTTGCTTAACTGGAACATCGTCTGGCCAACGGGTGCATTAAATGCTCGTCATGGCAGAGTTAAAGCCGTAGCAGAGCTCATCATTAGCCCAAGTGAAATGACTAAATTACCCTTGAAATAAAAGAGAAGATGAAAGGGTGAACAGTGTGAGGACAAATTTACCCTTGGGGTTTAATTAATTAAACACATCTTTTATTCTTCCCTATTTTTTCTCACTCTTCAAAAATTCCTAAAACTCTTCTCTGCAAATTGAAGAACTGAAGCTCTTCTGAGGCGATTCCGAGATTCTTCCCATCTAAAGCTCTGATTGCCTGATTATCGCTATTTTTTCGGTCGAGATCTTAGGTTAAAGCCTCATAATCGACAAATCGTCAGTTTAGGTAACCCTTTTTTGATATTTTCATAAACTGTCGGAGAACTTGAATCATTGTAATGGCGAAGACCAAAAAATGTGATGCAAGCCCAAAACCTGTAAAAAAGAAGTCTCTTAAGAAATCCCCAAAGAATCCTGCACCAAAATTTTTCCAGATCATTGATGATGTTAAAAGTAATATTGACCAAGAATTATTTGAGGGTATTACAAAATTATTTCCCTTGGGTAAAAACTTTTCTTATTCCCTTCCTTTGAAATCTGACTCATCTATGAATTTAACTGCTAAAGGTGCCATAGCAGTTTATTATAATCGCCTCCTCCATGGTTTATGATTTCCATTGCACCCATTCCTTGTTAAAGTTTTCAATACTTAAAACCTAGTCCTAGCCCAACTGTCTGCTAATTCCATAGTTCTCACTCTAGGGTTTATGGTACTCTACTGGAAAAATGAGATTGATTTGTCTCTGGCCTTTTTTAATGAACTCTTTTATGTAAAAGAAGTAAAAAAAACTTGGTACTATACGTTTTGTCCCAAAGAGGGTACCAGGTTTGCTGGTTTAGGGATTCAGTGGTTGATTAGAAGAACTAGTTTGTAATAGTTAGCAGTTCCACCGATTGACCCATTTCCACTGTGGTACGAAAACCTAATAAGCACGCCGTCTGTGAAGAAGACTTGGCCGTGTCAGAGGCTGAGAAAAAGAGGTTGAAAGTGGTGTTTGCTAACGGCTGAGAATTGGCCAAATACTTCGACCTGATCAATGTGAAGACAATAGAGGAGCATGAGATAGCAACAGTCCCCCACCCCCGTATGTGTTTCTTCCAATGTATTTTATTTTAATTTAATTGCCTTCCTACGTTTGAATGAAAGTAACGTTTGGTTACTGTATAATTCGCAGGAGGAATGGATCTAGATGATATATTGGCGGTTGATAGCACATGTCGTCGGGCACGCTATATTTAATATTTATAAATTCACGGCTTACCGACTTAGCAACTAGCGGTGAGTCGAGGTCGATCCACGGGATGGTTGTAAATTCGTCTGATTGAATTAATCAACATTCCTAGCAGGGATATATCGAATAGAGGATTCGATTTGGTCTAAACAGTAATTAAAATGCAATAATAAATAAGATAAATGTCGCTGGTTAAGCGACGACTCGACCCAAGACGTAGCTCGCAGACAGCGTGCAGAAAAGGAACGTCACGGCCGTGACGTGTGAGTCACGGTCATGTCCAGCAGGCAGCGTCATGGGCGTGACCTGCTAGTCACAGTCGTGAATAGCGCGAATCCTGCGAAGAAGACAGCGCGTTCCTGTACAAGGTGCGCACAGATTAAGTGATGAAATTATTAGTTCAATCCGATTTAAGCGCGGATTATTAGGGGATTGATCGCGGTTGATTATCCGGTTGGACTAAAGTCTAGATTAGCTTACGCACGCCATATCTCAAGGACTCGATCAGGGCATACGGCGTGTCGGAGTTTCAACCTTAACGAATAATCTAGATGGATGTCACAAAACATCAAGAATAAATTCAAACCACGAAAAATGATCTAGCAGGTTCACAGTCTTGTGCTGAAATCAAAACCCTAATCGATAGGCAAATCATGTACCCTACGTCTAGTTTTAAAAATCTGATCATTGACAGTCATAAAAATACTAACTTTACTAACCAAGCCTAAACTTAAGATACTAGACGATCGGATCCGGTTGAAATGCGTCTTGCCGGTGAATTTGTCCCTTCGAGGATGGAAGGATGATTGCCGTTGTCTTGCGTCATGCTCCCATGGTGAATCGTCGCCTTCTGGTCCTCCAAAATCGTCTGCAGCCGCCTAGGGTAAGAGTGGAAGAGAAGTTCGCAATGTGCTGAAATGCAGATTTAATAGGCGATGCACAGGGCCTCGACACGGTCGTGTTGGAGTTGACACGGCCATGTCGGGCATTAATTGGGCCTGTACGCGGGCTGCAGCCTGTTGCGCGGGCCGGATGCCTTTTCGAGCCTTCAGGCTTGCATGGTGACTTGGTGTACGCGGAATATTAGTCATTATCATCCCGGCTCGTGGTCAACCTGCAAAAGCAACAATTTAACACGTAAAATGCACAAAGCGTGACTATACAACACAATGAAAATATACGTTAAGCCTACATGCATTGGACCGCAAGAGATGCATTTTAACATAAATTAGGGACATGATGAGTACACTTTCATGCACTCATCACACCCCCTAATATAATCCTTGCTAGTTCATAGCAAGCTAATATGAAAAGAATGAATAATTATGCTGTGAAACTACCTCTACACATTCCTAGTTATCCATGTCATAACTCTCAAACAGAAAATGACTAACATCAACTAGCCAGATAGAAACAACCAAGGCATGTATGTGTGTGCATCCAAGTTAACCATCTTACCTCAAGACCAGACATGCATAAACTGGGAATAAATTCAACACAAGAGCTAGCTCCACAACTCACAGGGATGTGTATAAATAAATGCAGGAAGTCACTCATGGAGCTAGTCAAAGCAGAGCACTCATAGAAAATAACAAGCAATCCAAAACTGTAGACCAGTAAATATTGAATTAGTGATAGAATTCAATCCTAGGGACTACAACCAATCTTGCTACTTAAACCCGCTTAATATCATATTTACCAATTTTAAGGGAAGTTGGCAATAAATGTAGGGAAAAAGGAGTCAGACCATGGAAAGGAAAAAGGAAGAAAAGGGAACCCAAGTAACTACAGGGATAATGAAAGCTGATCAGGCAAACACTTCTATGCAGCTAAAAAGGGAAAAACAGTTCTCCTTTTCCTACTCCTTCTTTCACTTTTTCAAACTTGCTTTTCTTTCATGCCAATATTTTTTCATCAATCATTTCCTCAACACTCATAATTTTTCTTTTTTCTTCGAACTTGATTATTCTTTTTTCTTTTTCTTTCCTCTTCCCTTTCTTGATTTTTTTCTCTTCTTTGATTTTTTTTTCATTCATCTTTGCTTTTGTTTTTTTCACATCACCCCTTCCATCTAATTTTTCTTTCCAACATACCAACAAAACATACCCAAAACACTCAGAGCAAAAATCTGCAAAAAAACTCTGAGGCACAAAAAGAGGATATTTTGAAGGAGGGAAAATATAAATAACATATAATGCTCAACAAGGGTGCAATTGGAATGAATAAAAATTTCTCTGAAAGCTCAAATTAAATCAAAGAATATTAGTAATCGTCATTTCCTAAACATCTTACAAACTCACACAAACCAAGTCCCTAGAATTCTAAAATTCAGTTCACTAACGCAATAAAAACCACTACCGTATTCTAATTTATGTGGCTCTCATCTTTCTCACTCATAGACAAGGAGACTTGTGCTTACTAAAATTCCTAGCTATGCATGCCACATTATCTTCTTACCACAAACTTGGACAGTTCACAAAAGTTGCTATGGAAGTTCAAGCCTAGAACTAGCCTAAGTCAACCAAATTTCTAGAGAATGCATGACAGGGAAACCGTATTAATGCAAGAAAAGTCCATACAGCATAGAAAATTCATCTATCAAGCTAACTAACCATAAACTAACAAAGTAAGTGCATTAAAGTGCATGCTAAAAATTTAAAAAGGCGAAATATTAAGCGCAGTCCACTCCC
>JAOWBR010077154.1:433-14921 GCA_028571145.1 Dionaea muscipula
ACCACCTACATGAATAACCTCAAGGTAGCACCCGTAGTCTACCACATATGAATAATAAGGTAGTCCCTAAGTCTACCACAAACTCCATCGGTGGCACCCGCAGTCCACCACAAATGAAAATACTAAGGTAGACCAAATTTACCAAAAAAATGTCAGCTTGTGCGCGAAACATGGGATAAACATGGATGTAAACCAGTATGGCGACCAGAATAGCCCTCCATGGCAAACTCCGTCCAGGTCGACGTCAAGACTTAAGGACGTTGCGACATATGGTAAACCGTGTGGCCGAAGTCGACCCCCGAAGGAGACATATCCCTCGGGCTTAAATAAATCATGACCACATCCACCTCATCACAACTCGCATGATACCTCTAATTCTACTCTCAAGGAAAAGAACAAAGAAGGCCCAGCAAGTCACATACTACTCATCATGGATAAACATCATGATTAAAAAGAAAGAACAGGTCAACTGTAAAAAACATACGTATATTCATCTAGAAAACATGCGAGTGGACATCAAACGATAATATGACTAAGCAGAGCATGAACTGCAAAATAGAGAGGTATCAAGAAAGGTCTATGAAAGAACAGAAATGCATGAAAAGATGGAGGTGGAAGGTAGGGAAGGATTGTGTACACCCCTCACCTGAAGTCCATCTAAAACCAATCACGAGCTAAAGCAATCACCACACACCATACACGGGTACTACACCACCTAAATAATTATTCAAGTGTAAACAACTAGCTAAAGATGCTAAACCATCCCACTAACGTGGCTAAAACATGCTAATCACGGAGCCTAAGGACTTAGCACAAATCGGGAAGGCTCAAGGATCGAACACAACTGTGAACAGTAGAAAAAGGGAACATTAGGGTCGTAATGTACTGCATTACGCCCGTAATACCCCTCGATACGACCGTAACCCGAGGTGGTTACGACCGTATCGCTGTACGAACCCAAAAAACCTGTCCGCCCTTTTAACGACGTTACGATCGTAATGCCTAGAGCACTACGGCCGTAACGATCCCTAAAATGGCGAACACAGTTTTGCATTCTGCAGAACTTCACCAAAACGATACCCATAAAACTCCTCGCTTCCTAGCATCAACACAACCACAAAAGACATAAAAAAAAAGAGCCTAAAACATGCATCAACTAATCCCCTAACATGCCCCAATCGATAACTAAGTCAAAAGTGCAAAAATCGGTAAAAAACGATGCCAGAAACAAACTAAACGTTTAACCGATCGAAACAACTTGAAAACCTCCTCAAATATATCAAATCAATCCAAAACGAATGCCACTACATCCCCATACTGATGCACCCAACTCAACCAACGAATTTATGGCCAAAAGAACAAACTAACCTTTAATCGACAAAACCGACGAAACCGATCGAACACCCGCTGCACCATCACGACTCCTCCTCTCTTCTAATCGATCAACAACAAGGAAGCACAAGGAGGAAAAGAATCCATCAACAACTCACCCAAAATCAGCATCAAACCCTAAATGAGAAAAGAGGGAGAAAAGAATCGGGATCTCACCGATGCTTGGACGAAGACGCGATCGATGATCCTCCCTTGGACAAGTTGAGCCGGTCACCTCCTTGATCTCCTACTGCTGCCGCTGGAAGGGTGAAGGGGAGAGAGATGGAGATGGTGAGAAGAGAGGGGTTACGTGAGGATGAAAGGGAAAAGAGAAGAGAGAGAAAAGGAAATAAAGATAATGAGGGATTAAATCCCTAATCAACAACTAAACCCACAAGGGCAAAAAGGTCAAATCCTTCTTCCCATCCAATGAGATCAAAAATCTCATTAAAACCAAAACGCTCTCCACAAGGCTCAAACCCGAGTCCTCCATGAACAACTCTCCTCAACCACTTCCTACCAGTCGGGCTAACTGGAAGTCATGAGAACAAAACCAAACCAAATAAAATAAAAATGGTCGGGTTATCACACGGCCTTCCTCTTGCTTCCTTTCTTTCCTTCATCAATAGTCAGTGGTCCATCTTTCAATATCTGCCAAAGCTGATAATCCTCAACTTGAATATGTATCTCCATGCTCTTTTTCCACCAGTTGTAGCTCTATCCATTGAAATATGGTGGACGAGCATTTGATTGTCCTTCACGCATACCTTCAGGTGTACTCATCTTTCCAAGATCTTCTCCAAAGGGGTTAACCTACAAAATAGAAGCAACAAGCTCTGATATCACTTGTTAGTATAGATGAGTGTAATGCTAAGCTCCAGAGGGGGGGTGAATTGAGCCCTTTTAAAACTTTAAAACTTTAAACTACTTAACTTAAAAGTAGAAAGACCACTGTTCCCAACAGTATTCCCTACTGAAATTAGTTAAGCTAGTAGCATGCAGTTTGGACTCGTGTTCTCATGCGTGTTCCCAACAGGACTGATATTCTTGTTGAAATGAAATTCCGGAACTTAAATCAAGATACAAGAATTTTTACGTGGAAACCTCTCTTGCTCAGGGAGAGGAAAAAACCACAGCCTACTCCTCCGTAGGATTTAAACCAATGCACTAACTCGAGCAAATGTGAATTACACTTCAAGGTTGTAACTCCTAACCTCTAGGCTCAACCCAAGCCTTACCCGAATGGGTCACTCAACCTATTGCGTCCCTTCACTCTACCCCTAGAGTGAAGCTAGATACACTGAGAATACAATGAACAAATGTGTCTCTAAATGTGCTTCTTCAGTAAGCTAAATAGAGACGAATTTACCAAACAAGTATACTGCAGAGGGAACAAGTGTAGGAACGGCGGTCTCTATCTTCACTGTTCCCGTCATCACTTTTCTTCTTCGTCAATGATGATCTCCAAGAATTCGTGCACTCTAATTTTTTTTTGATTGAACGTCAGTAGATCACTCTTGATGTAGCTTGGTCAATCCTTCTTTCACAATTATTAATTTCTCTTTGAATGCACACATACTTCTACAGCTCTGGAGACTTTTTATGCTTGGTGGGAAATAGTTGAAGTACCTGCCAGTGTTGTAGGTGGAGCTGAAAATATGGCGCAAAGAATCCTCCACTATCTGTTGTTGACTCCCGCGTTTAAAGCATGTTCATTGAAGATTGTTGGGTAGTAATTATCCACAGATTAACCGTTAAACAATGAGGAAAATATCCTCATAAAATAGTGGATAAAAATGTTGTATTTCTACTTAGCTATTTTTAGCTAAGAAGAAATTCCCTTTTATTTTTATTTCCACAAAATTCCATTTAAAATCCTAAATGGATAATGATCAGATAATCATTTTTCAAAATAAGATCTTTTAGGAAAATATTATCTTAATTAACTTAAACCTTTTAAGTAGCAAACATATTAAAATAAATCAACTTAAAACCAAGTTAATTTATTTATGAGATATATGTGGCTCGCCTAAAATGGTTTAAAGAAAATAAAAGAATTTCGTTACCCATGTGATCAGACCTATCGTGGACGATCAAATGAATCAGACGTGTACTCAATCATGAAGCAAAAACTAGTCGTGATACAGGGTGTTCCTTACCCTGTTCAGAGTGTTCCTTACCCTGTTCCATATACATGAAACAATATTGAATTATAGAACTTAATTAAAAGCAGCATGTTTGATCATCATATCCAATACCCATTCTAGCATTCATGAAATCCAATCAAGAAGCATATACTCAATCATCATACATATTAACATGTTTGTAAATCATAACACATTCAAGTCAACAGTCAACGAACCTCATCCGTCACAATCTGGATGTCATTCACATAGAGAAGAATGTGTTCGAAAATGTGATCAATACGGTGATGGTTGTTGTCGGTAAGACGAAGGACAATGTTAAGTCTCGAAGAGATTTAGTCCAATACTGTGATCGAAAAGAACTAGTGATTCCTCGAGGTTCGAATAGGATGCTGAATGCATGCTATTGCCTTGATAGAAAATCGAGACAAATTTTCTGTGGATGGATAAAGGGGTTAAAGTTTCTAGATGGTCATGTATCAAACTTAGGAAGGTGCGTTGACATGAGTGGATTGAGATTACAAAAAATGAAGAGTGAAGAGTCACGATTGTCATGTATTCATGCAATGACTTCTACTGGTGCCATTTTAAGAGTTATTACCGGAAAATGTGTGGAGTGCTCTGATTGAATTAAGTTTATTCTTCCGGGATTTATGCTCAACGACATTAATAGAGTATCATGTATTGGATATGGAGAGACGAATTCCCGAAATTATATGTAGGTTGGAAAAGATTTTTCCTCCTAGTTTCTTCGACTCAATAAAATACCTTCCTATTCATCTCCTATACGAAGCATTATTGGAGGGGGGGGGGGGACCAGTTTAATACAGGTGGATGTATCCGTTTGAAAGGTACCAAAAATAAAGGTTGAGAGATCCGTAAAATAATATGAAACGTTGCTAATGTATTCATTTTGTGTTAGCCACTTATATTATCTAAAGCAGATGGTGCAGAATAAGGCTCAACGACATTAACGCATATTTGAATGAAGAAGTAGCCAATTTTTTTTCTCATTACTTCCCTCTTCACGTCATGACCAGAAGAAGGAGGATTAGACGAAGTGATGAGGATTATATGAGCTATGAAGGAATCTTATGTTCTAATCTGTCAATTTTTTACATCCTGGACATTATTCTGGCAAATTCATCAAAAGCTCATTTTTTGATCAGGAGTGCCACGCTGCACATACCTATATTCTGCTTAATTTTGATGACATCGCTCCTTATTCACGATAAGATGAGCTTGATAACATTTCGAATGATCTCGAAAACTTCCTTTTCCTATAAAATACAAATCAATTTTTACGAGCGTTCAGTAATAAAATCATACAGGATGTTCACAAATTTTATGAGAGTTTTTTTATCCAAGCATGAGTGATCAACAAATAAATGAGTTATTGGAGAAGAATTTCGCAACATTGTTTAGAGAATATATAATTATGATGAAAATATACATTATCAATAAAAATATAAATTATCAAGTATGATTAAAAATGTTTTCCTTCTAGAAATTTTATTTTGTAGGCAAATAATCCTAACAATTTAATTGACAAAGAACTCAGAGATGTTTCATTGGGGCCCATTCAACCTGCGCATACGTATCCTATCTATTTTCTCAATGGATATGTGTTTGATATTCAGACGCATGTTGAGGGAAGAAGAACTTGGAATTTTGGAGTTTGCATTAAAGGAGAAAATTATAGTACCGACGAATCTGATTTTTATGGTATAATCGAAAAAGTTATGGTGCTAGAATATCCTGGCTTATTGTTAAAAAGAGTTACTTTATTCAAATGCAAATGGTTTGATCCTATTCAGGGCATTAAGGTTCACCCTAAGTACAATCTAGTGGAGATCAACCACAAGAAGAAATATAGGAAGTACGAACCATTTGTATTGGCTTAACAAGCAGGTTAAGTGTACTTCACTTCTTATCCTAGCAAAAAAGAGACAAACGTGACTGGTGGGCAGCGTTTAAGGCCAATGGACGAGGTATAATCGATTGTCCTGATCAAACGTATCAAGAAGAAGTAAGCTGATTTCACAGCTTTCGGACAAGCTGATTCTGAAGGATGGGGGAGTTGTAATATAATAGTGCTCAGGGCGACACTACTCCCTTGATCCTGTGGCGGAAGGCCTTGAAGACCCTGTGGCGAGGACAGTGCATGGTGGCGAGGGTTTAGCCTACTGAACAAATCACGATGATTCTATGGCGCCTTGGCCAATCAGTTGTCTTCTTTCATCCCGAGGATCATCCACGTGCCTTCACTTTGATACTAGCAACTGGCACCATGGCGTCAACTGGCCAACCATCGCCACATGTGCCCCAGCTTGCCAGATGCCCCGCCCCTCCAAAGGCGACGCCACGGGAATTCCAGCGACATCAGTTGTTTCTCCTCCACGTGCTAGCTGGATTCTATTGAGTTAATTGGAGAGAGGGTGTCAGAATAGTACAACTAAATTTAGATTATTCCTGGTCCCCTCTTGACACTTGGCAATATTATGGATTATTATAATTTCCTTTTATTACCGATATTTAGCCTATATATGGCCAACAATTGTAATTGTAAAGGCATGTTAAATGAATTGATTGAGGTTTAACCTAAAGTCTGATTCTCCCTTTGCCTATCTTCTTCCCTTTGTCCGCCCAATCCCCATTTCCCTATCACTTCTCCCAACTCTAATCTCACCTCCATTCGTCTTGATTTCTCAATCTCCTTCACTTCCTTATCAATCCAAAATCTGTCAATCTCTCATCTCCCTTCACCAGAGCTTCTAGCTAATATCGGTTACTATTGTATCACCTTATACCATAATCAGATTTCGTCGGATTCGATTTAATGTTAGTTTTTGGTCGTTTTTTCCCTAGGATGATTTTTGTTGATGAGACATGATTGGAAGCATGTTCCTAGGTTGCTTAGACTTGTTTTGGTGGTGTTTGATTGTTGCAGTGGCCTGGGATTTGTGGTTTGCAATTTGGGAGATGTTGGAGCGATTCTGCATTCTGCAGAAATCGTATTCTGTAGAAAATTTCGTGCGGTGGGCGTCCTCGAGGATGTCCACCTATGTGGTTTTCGTGCATTTAAATGGGGGACATCCTCGTGGACGTCCACCCGAGTAGTTTCGACGCCATTAAACGGGGGACGTCCTCGAGGACGTCCCACCGAGCCTCTGATGTTTTTAGTGCAATTTAATTGCACAGTTTGCATAGCGGGGGACATCCTCGAGGACGTCCACGGGCCAACATTTTGAACAGGGGACGTCCCCTGGCCATTGTTTTCGTTTTTCAAGGATTCGATCTTTGTGTTTTAGGTTTAGATCTTCATGGCATGTCTCATAGGCATCCTAGGAGGGGCGTTGAGCATGGTTTAAGGTTCCGTTGGGACGAGACGATTATAGAATGTCCTAGATGCACCATTAGAAGGATTTAAGTCAGGTTTTGCATAGTTTGCGTGTTTTTTATGCTGTTAGTGAGTTTCCTCTGTTGGTTGTTGCGTAGGTGGTGATGCAGTCATGTACGGAGTTTGGTAGGTTGCTTTAGCACGTGCTTGGATTAGCTGGACTTTAGGTGAGGGTTGTACATAATCCTTTCCCTCCTTCCATCTTCATTTGTGCATAGCCGTTCTTTCTTTAGCTTTCTTGATACCACATTTATTACAGTGCATGCTCTGTATTCGTTCTGCTATTATTATGTCATGTCATCCACTCTTGTGATGCGCTTGTGATGTATCGTAGGCCATGCTAGTTGTCCTGCCTTGATCACTATTAATACTATTTATTTAACTGGCCTTTAGTTGACTTAACTTCTTGTTAGTGGACATGAGGTATCATTGTGATTGTGAGATGTGGTGAAGTGGATGTGGTACATGAGTAATTATTATTTAAGCCCGAGGGACAGGTCTCCTTCGGGGGTCGACTTCGGCCACACGGTTTACCGTGTATCGGAACGTCCTTAGGTCTTGTGCACGACCTGGACGGAGCCTACCATGGGGAGCAAATCGTGGTCTCCATACTAGTTTACACCATGTTGTAATATCGGAAACCCGGGTGCTACCGGCGATAACCCGTAGGGTGAGCCACGGGTCATTGAAGCTAAGAAATCAAATACAAAACACTATCATGGATCAAACCCAAGAGAAGATAATCAAACAACATGCGGAAACATCATATATAAAATACCACTACATGTCCCTCATCGGGAAAACAACATCCAAATTGTCTACATAGTCAAAACACAAATCAGAGTGTCCTAAAAACTCATGTAGCGGAAAGATAAAAAAATCCTTAGAGGCCACACCACTCCCCGCCGCATTCAACTATGAAATCAAAGGCTACCTGTCAAAACAAACAGGGGTCATATCCGTCAGCTAGTGATAGCTGGTGAGAAGAAATACTGACGAGAAGTAAATGATAAAGCCAGAAAAACATGTATAATCAGGACTTATATGGATAAAAAAGAGTACCGGATAAATACATTAAATCCAACGGAAAGATAAACTTTCTACAAAGCTAGACACGGTGATAATGGATGAAAATTTGCCATAGAAATATTCACAAACAAAAGGGATCTCAACACCCAACTAAACGAGCATACCGGTATGGCTCCGCGAACATGCAACGTCAAGAGGTACCGTCCTAGTCCTTCCGTCGCGCACGAAAGAACATGAAGACATTGTGACACCTGAAGGTGACCTTGATTTCTCATAAGAGAAGCACTCCAAGGACTTAGCCAAATCCGTATCATGAGTCCAAAACAAAATTGCCAAGACCGTATGAGCCTAAAAATCCAAGCTATGCATAAATGCCAACACGACCCAACAGTCGTAAATATTGAGACCTCAATAGTCTAAAACAATTCAATATATAGTACACTATGGCCTAAACCTACCGTACTTACAAAATGGATAGAAAATGAGCAAAACATGCATAACATCATGTACCAACATCCGTATATCAACACACCTAAGCAAATGGTTCAAAAGTCCCCAAGAGTCCTCAACCGATCACAAGTCGATCAACAACGGTCCCTGATATAAAAATCGTGGACAAAAGTCTCAAAATGCCATCATCAGCTTAAACAAACATGCAACACCCTAAACGACCTCAAATCATCTCAATCTACACCTAAAAAATCCTCATGAATGGGTCTAGGGTCGATCCCCGACCCTTCGAACCAACCTCCAAAAGATCGAAAACCAAAACAACTCAACTCCCTAAAACAGAGGAAACCGGTCGACCAGGTTCATGAAAATTTGTCGACCGCCCCTCTACAGGCCTGTCTATCCCAAATAAACAGAGCGATCCTTTATCAGCCGGTCGACCATTTTCATAGAAACCGGTCGACCGGTTTGGCCTGAGACAGAAAATGCAGAAATCCAGAAACATGATCCAAGGCCAAACCAACCCAAACTTCAAACAAAACACAACAACCAAGCCACAAAACAAGCACCAAGCCTAACCAAGCTATCAAGGAACTTCCCAAACATCCCAAACACAAAATCACAACTTCCAAAATCCAAAAAAAGCTAACAACCAAAAAATTAAACAAAACTCATGAAACTCATTCAACTCATCCAAAGCTCAAACCTAGACTTTAAACAAGTCTCAAATGGTTAACCCAACCATGCCAAACCAACAAACATCACCTAGCATAAGCACAACTCAAAGCCACTCAAATGAAAATCATCCCAAAGCATGAACAAGAGGAAACATGAACCAAAACCATGAGATTACCTTGAAAACGACAAATGGAGAATCTCCAAAGCTTCAAAATGCTTCCAAGATGCTTCTCAACCAAGAACAAGAAGGAATCCAAGCTAAACTTAAGTGAAATGATGAAGGGAAGCAAGAATCTCCAAGAATCTCCTTTACTTTCTTCTTCTTCTTCCTCTTCTTCTTCTCCCTTACTTCTCACGTGCAAAGGGACAAAGGAATAGGCTGAAATCAGCCTCCAATGAGGCCCCAACACCTCATAATACCACTAATACACTCCAACAATGCATTAAATGCATGGAATCAAAAAGTCAACAAAAAGGGCTAGCCTTCTAACTCCTCTAACGATCTAAAACACGTCCTCTTCCGTGGAAACCAATCCTAAATGCCTCAAACTCATCACCAAAAATCACGAAATAAAATCACGGTCATAATGAACCTAAAATCAAAATCGTAAAAACCGTCACATCACAAATCGTCAAAACCCAAAAAATCGGTGCAATCCACATACGTCAATATGGTACTCGTTGGTCATGTTTCATCATCCTGGTCGTGCTGGTATGTTCAAAACGGTCGTATGACATGCGATGCAAAAAGTAGCAAAATGGTTACGAAAAACCTGAAAACACTATTCACGTAAACACTATTCACCGAAAAACTAAAAATCTCTAAAATGATATAACAAACATAAATAAGCATAAATAAATATCAAAATGGATATAAAAGTTCGGGATATAACATTCTACCCCCCTTAAAGGGATTTCGTCCCTGAAATCTATAATAATAAATTCAAATCGAATGAAGATCTGTCGTGAAAGTTTTGCATAAAACTTATGAAAATGAATGAGAAAAGATGTTATCTCTTCAACTCTCCAGCGGACTCTCTCTCACTGCATGAAATCGTCAACATCAACCATCAAAATAGACGAGGTCCTCAAAGCCCCAATCTACTATCATAGGTCTCAACGAGCTATAAGTCAATGCTACACCTCCCGAACCATCCATAGCTCAAAACCATCACACATGACACCCTACACGATCAACCTCAACATCAAACGTGGAAGGCACGCACCTCCAAACAGAACTACTAGCGACACAAAACTCACGTGTCTGAAACCATCCACACACAAAGTCTACCCCAAGATCTCAACATGTCATCTGAAACAGAAAAGTCAAGCTCACTACCTCTAGGGAATCGAACACGATCCTTGACATTCTAAGTCGGTCGGTTATACTAAACTGTGCCGATCCCACAAAACCAACCGAACATCACATAACACATCTACAATGTCGATTAAAACAAAAACCAGCTAAATCTCCAGTCTCCAAAACTCTCTCCACCAAAACTGACAAAAGAAAGAGTACACCAAGGACAGAACAGTCTTTCAATAGAACATCCGAAGAAACCTACACACCCTTCACTGTCTCAACTCTCGTCCAATCCCAAGAAATCGCCATCCTTGTCAATCCATGACCAAGGAAGAAAACTTAATCAATTCAAAAAAATCACACATTAAGAACTCGTCACTCAACTACATCTCCCTTGAGATCAACAATGTCAGCGAAAATGGTTAACCAGGATCGAAAACCTCGATCAAGAAATCTCCCTACATCTCAATCAGATCACACATCCTCAAAAACGTCAACGCAACGGAAACGGTCAACCAGGATCGAAAACCAAAGCATCCTGCCCACAAGGCAGCAGGTGAAGATGCCCATCAAAAAGCATGACAAAACTCAAGCAATGCTATCTCAACACGATCCATCCTAGTCACTCCCAATGGTGAAACTCAAACCTCTAGTTAAATCAAGGAAAGGGCCAAGTCCTCTACAACAGTCAGAAGATCATCAACCCAAAGGAAAAGAGGATCCCCACCAAACAGGTAGCCCAAAAAAAAACACTCAGTAACATGTCCTGAGTCTCCAGAACCTATCAAGCATCATCATCTCAACACAATAGTGCTCTCCACTGTCTCACACTGGACCAAAAAGGAACCTTCCCAAAATCATCCTATTACTGAGCAACAAACTCTCTCAACTCATCGAATCCATCCCGAAGAAAGACCAAGTGTCATGTGCTAAAACAATCAACTCCACACCTAAGGGAAAATCTCCTAAAACTAATCACAATGCACATCACAACAGAGAAATCTCAAATCTCCAACTTTACTGTCACACTATATCATAACAATCGCAAGAATCCCAGTCAACTCATCTTCAAAAGCCCACTAAGTCAAGAAACTGACATCATGACAACAGAAACATCTAGTCCTATCACCGTCATCTTAACAACTAACCCATCGGTCAAAGCAACGGAACTTCTCGCCCCCAACGATCTTGCCTAGCTCGGTGTCAAGCTAGCCAGTCAACTCATAATGGCATCAAGCCTCAACAAAAGAAAACACCAACATCGAACCCAAAACGGTGAATCTCCAAACAATCATCAAAATCCTCAAGCACACACTGAACTCCCAACAAGAGAAGAAATCAACAACAGGATCACCCTCATGCACCAACACCGTGCTATGAACCAAAGGATAAAATAAGGAAACATGTCGTGCAAGATGAATCATAAACAACTCAAGAAGTCTTGAATAAATCCAAGGGATCCAAAGGTATTAATAAGCACAACAAAGAGAGAGAAATCCTGAAAATCTCTGTACTATCAAAATTCCGTCATCGTGCAAACATGAGAAAATGAGGATCACAATGTCAAATATCTCAGTCTTAAACATAGTCGACAAAACTCATATCCGATCTCAATCTTTAAATAATCTCTATCACTTTCAAGATCATAGAAGAAAGTCTATCAAATGAACGGCAAACCAACCGAGCATAAATCAATGCGTGAACTGACCAAGTCAAATCAAATCATGCATCCCTTAAAGACATACCAGATTAAAACCACAACTTTGTCAATGCTAAAGTCACAAACTCTAAATCTGTAAAACCATCATCAATAATTAAATCATGAAAACTCTACCTTCAAAGAAGAGTAGAGTGAAAATCATCTACAAAATCAGAATGATGCTGAAATACCATCCATAAAGGAAACAATAAGAGCACTTGAAATAAATAATCATGATCAAGTCAGAAAGGAACAAGTAAAACTCACCGGATGCTGGGAGACGATGCCTCTAGAAGTAGGAAAAAGCTAGACTCGAAAGTCAAAACTCAAGAAAGAATCAAAACAGAAACGAACAGGTCCGAAATGAACCGACCCGCTCTGATACCACAAATGTAACACCTAAAACCGGGTGAAACCGGCGATAACCCGTGGATAAGTCCATGGGTCACTGAAGCCTAGGAAACTACAACCGATAAGATAAAATCGATCTATAAAAATATAAGTAACTCCAAGTCATGCAAATGACTAAAAAGGAATCAAAGATACTCATGGAACAACAACAACATTAATCCGAGAATACAACAAGGGTTCGAGTCTATCCTCAAATGAAAATGAAATGTCTAAAACAATAAATGCGGAAGCAAAACTAGGAATAAGAAATGAAGATCCTAGAGGCAACATTGTCTGTCCGCAGCATCCGTGCTGGCACCGGAAGATGTCTCCTGCCAAAACAAGCAGGGGTAAAATCCGTCAACCATCACTAGCTGGTGAGATGAAATAATGATAGAAAGGTAAATGGCATGATGGAAAAGTAAACGGAAAAGAGAGTCTCAAATCATGCTATATAACCGTACTAAAATCCTTCATAAAAAGAGATGCAAACCTAAGAGAATGCAACCAATTGTAAACACCAGTCGTGCTTCAAGACATAAACCCAGTTACGATATCCACAAAAACCGTACAATGACCATGAAGTCGTAATGCCATAATATTTGAAATTTATCATAAAACCAAGATAAATCCCATCATATGAATCTCATGAGTCACATGAGACCAACAAGTTAAAAAGTTGTAAATCATACATGTCATAAACGGTCCACAAGTCCAAGTCAAGGGGATATAAATCACGAGGGTCATAATAGACTCTTAAACCAGGATGTCGCAATGTCAAGAAAAACCAAGAGAAAACACTCTATAAATCCGTAGACGAGAAACGAAATAGAGATAAGAAGAGATACGATAAAAGGTGTTGAAATCCAACAGAGAGATAAACTCCCAATAATAAATCCAATAGGAGACGTCTCTTCACAATGCAGACATGAGTGATAATGGATAAATCTTTCTATATAAAAGTTCACAAACAATAGGGATCCCAACACCCAACTTAAAGTGCATACCTGTATGGCTCCGTGAACATGCAACATCAAGAGAGATCGTCCTAGTCTTTCCGCCACGAATGGAAGAATGTAAAGACGTTGTGACACCCGAAGATGGCCTTGGTTTCTCAAAAGCCTAAGAACTAGAGAGAAGTACCCCAAGGACTTGTACTAAATCCATATCACGAGTCCAAAACAAAACCGCCAAAGGCTATATATGCTCAAAAATCCAAGCTATAAAAGCCACCACGACCCAATAGTCGGAAAAGCCAAGATATCATCAGTCCAAATCAAAAAAAATATAATACACTATGGCATAAACCGACCGTATGTACAAAACAGATGAAAACGAGTAAATAAGCATAGCATCATGTACTATCATCCGTAAATCAACTCACATGAGTCAAAAAGAAGAGGTGACGAGCCTCACATCAATCCAAAACAAGGATAATGACCTCTCATAAAATTCTTCCCAAAAGAAAGAAGTAAACTCATAAAACACTCCATTACTCGTAGAGTAGAATAAAAACCGTCAATAAAACATATCCTAAATCATTCACGAAATAGTCCACAAATCAGATCACAAAGAGTCTAAACAAGAATCCAAGGAAGGGAAACCATCATGACTCGAGGGTCTAAATCATACGTATATCATCATAAAGTTGCTCAAAGCTAAAATTGTACCACAGTATATGACGACCGTATGAAAACCGGTGGAAACAATGAATAATTGAAAGTTCACATACCATTCATCTCATTTAATATCTCACCTGAGAGAACAACGGTCCACAATCGCCGAAACAGTTCCTAGCCAAGCTTGATTTGATCAACAGGGCCATCAACGGTCGCAAGTCAACCTTGACGTTCACAAGCAAGTCCTGAGTAACATAAACGTCACAAATCACAAACTAACTCGAAATGCCTATAAATCAAAACCAATCTAAAATCCCTCTTAAAAACACTTAATGATGGCCTTTAAACCCATCCTCAAGTGTCTAAGATCATTACTCATCAATCGGGATTGAATCCCTAACCTTC
>JAOWBR010077265.1:0-14918 GCA_028571145.1 Dionaea muscipula
GGCATAAGATAATGAACAAAACATGCAAGTCATGCGTACTCAAATGATGCATTAGTAGAAACCAACAGTTCTTAAAATGTTCCACGGACCATGGAGATATTGGATACATAAAACAAAATGTCATATATCATCTCTCACATCAACCTAGGGTACCCCAGCAACACCTTTATAACATACATCCCGGTATAGCATTACCGCGAACATGTAGTATCATGTCCAGGTGGTCTCAAAATCGGATCCCTAGAAATGAAGGGGTGAGGGGATATTTATAGTCAAGGGAGGAGCGAGTCAACTCGGTACCCGACCAGGTAGCCCGACCAGGTATCCCGACCAGGCCACCCGACCAGGCAACCCGACCGGGTCGAACCCGGGCTAGCTCCCCGAGCGGGTACCTCAAGCGGGTACCTCGAGCGGGCCCACTAGAGTAGTTTCGTGCGGTAAACTTCGGGAAGTCCGTTTAAGCTCGTTTGAACTCCGATTGACGAACGGTTTGCGCCCACATGCCCGTGGAGAGATGGGGAATCATCTAGGATGGGTTCGTTCAGGATTGGTCGCGGTTGACTGGGGTTGACCGGGTTTGACCATGGTTGATCAAGGGCTCAGGCTCAGTCGGGTCAGGTCTAACGGTCCAATCTCGGACCCTTTGGCCACGTGTCTCGGGGGGGTAAATCCCCCTATATCAACCTTTTTCAAGAGTTTCTAAGAAAAGTTTGGAAGAACCTCAGTACACAAAGTTTATGAAAATATTCAAGAAATTTGAGATTAATATTCCTTTTCATGAGGCGATATCATCTATGCCTAAGTATGCAAAGTTTTTAATGGATATTATCTTCAACAAAAAGAAACTCTAAGAACTTAATACTGTGGTTCTGAAAGAATTTTATTCAGCAATCATTACCGATATATTGCCACCCAAGCTAAAAGATCGGGGGAGTTTTTCCATCCCTTGCACGATAGAAACTCTTACATTTGATAAGGTATTATTAGATCTGGGGGCAAGAGTTAATTTGATGCCACTTAGAGTTTACGAACTTCTGAATCTGGGAGACCTTAAATCTAGGAGGATTCCCCTTAAAATGGCGGACCAAAGTATCAGATATTCGAGGGGAATAATCGAAGATTTATTGATTCGTGTTGATAAGCTCATTTTTCCTGCAGATTTTATCATTAAAGATGTTCCTGAAGGTACCTCCCTCATTCTTGGAAGACCATTCATTTTAACTGGGAGACTATCTTTGATTGCAAGAATGGCGAAATCACTTTGCAAATTGGAAAAGATATAGCCAGATTTAACATTTTTGACACCATAAAACATCCCAACGATGAAGATACTTGTGTTTTGGATGACCCGGATAATCAATCTCATTGCGATTATTTGGATTCAGTAGCAAGTCTTGAAGCATTGGAGGAAGCTCTATGGGAACCATCATCCGATAGCCCGCCGACAGTATCTAGAGTGAACCTGAGGCAGCCCTCATCATTGCCAGCCTCCACGGTGATCTATCCCATGACGTCAGACACATCTGTATCATTCTATGACCCCGAGGCGGTTGATTTTATAAAAAATTTTGGATCTCAGTTTGAGCCTTTGGAAACAAGGGGACCTCAACCTGAGCCCTCTATTCAAAACCCTCCTAAGGATCTTGAACTCAAGACTCATCCACCCCATCTGAAGTATATATTTTTGGAGAAGGAGGAGTTATTACCTCTTATAATCTCATCTTCTCTAACTTCAGACGAGGAAAAGAATTTGCTTTTCGTTTTACAAGAACATAAACAAGCCTGCGGATGATAAATGTCAAACATCAGAGGAATTAACCCAGCTCTTTACATGCATAAAATCCTTATGGAAGATAACACAAAACCGTTACTCAACCGTAAAGGAGATTAAATCCAATCATGCAGGAGGTTGTCAAAAAAAAAGCTATTAAGCTCCTCGACTTAAGACTTATATTTTCTATTTCTGATAGTAAATGGGTTAGTCCTGTTCAGGTAGTTCTAAAGAAGGGAGGAATTACGGTGGTGAACAATAAAGATAATGAGCTCATTCCAACAAGATTGGTCACTGGTTGGCGAGTATGTATTGATTAATGAAAATTAAATGACGCTACCAGGAAGGACCATTTTACTCTTCCATTCATAGATCAAATGCTAGATCGGCTTGCTGGTCATCCATTTTACTGTTTCTTGGATGACTACTCTGGATATTTTCAAATTGTCATTTATCCCGAAGATCAGGACAAGACTACGTTCACATGTTGCTATGGAACATTTACATATCGCAGAATGCCTTTTGGCTTATGTAATGCGCCTGCCACGTTCCAAATATGCATGATGGCGATCTTTCAAGACATGGTCAAGAATTCCCCTGAGATATTCATGGATGATTTCTTAGTTTTTGGATCATCCTTCGACCATTTCTTAACCAACCTTTCCCGAGTTCTCCAACATTGTTAGAATACCAATCTATTCCTCAATTGAGAGAAATGTCACCTCATGTGCACCGAAGGCATTGTCCTTGGGCATAAGATTAGTCAGCAAGGACTTGAGGTTGACATGGAAAGGTTGAGGTCATTGAAAAACTTTTGCCTTCTACAAACCTTAGAACTTTAAGGGGATTTTAGGACATGAGGGGTTTTACAGAAGATTTACAAAAAACTTTTCTAAAATTGCAAAACCCCTCACTCAGTTGCTTTTAAAGGATGCACCTTTTATTTTTACTACTGAGTGTTTGCATGCCTTCAAGCTTTTAAAACAGAAATTAATTTCAGCTCCTCTTTTAGTTTCCCCAGACTGGTCAATGCCATTTGAATTAATGTGTGATGCAAGTGATAGTGTAGTTGGTGCAGTCTTGGGACAAATTAGGAATAAGATTTTTAACCTTATTTTCTACGCTAGCAAAATGCTAGATGCTGCACGGCAGAATTATACCACTACTAAGAAAGAAATTTTGGCTATTGTTTTTGCTGTTAATAAATTTTGAGCTAATATTATTGGTAGCCATACTGTGATTCACACTGATCATTCAGCTCTGAAGTATCTCATAAATAATCAAGATTACAAGCCAAGACTTCTCAGGTGGATTTTGCTACTATAACAATTTGACATTTCTATCAAAGATAAGAAGGGAGTAGAAAATGTAGTAGCTGATCACCTTTCGAGACTACCAGATCGTACCCCTGAGATATATGAAGATCCCATACGGGACGAGTTCCCAGATGAACAATTGTTTACCATATATTCTCAGGCTAAACATCTAGCAATCCCGTTGGTGGAATCACCATGGTTTACTCACTATGTAAACTATCTTGCTAGTAAATTTCTTCCTCCTCACTTTGATAGTCAAGAAAAAAAAAAATTTTCTTTGATTTAAAGCATTTTATATGGGATGAACCTTTCTAATACAAAATTTGTTCTAACGACGATGTGCTGCCGAAGATTGAGTACTTAAGTATCTTGACCCATTGTCAAGAAAAAGAGGCCGGAGACCACAATGGGGGTAAAAAGACAGTACTTAAGGTACTTCAGTGTGGTTATTATTGGCCCACCCTCTTCCGTGATACACACCATCATGTTAAGATATGCAAGCGTTGTCAGCGCAGTGAGAATATTTCTAAGAGGAATCAAATGCCTTTGACAAACATCCTAATCTGTGAGCTATTTGATGTTTAGGGTGTAGATTTCATAGGATCATTTCCACCCTCTAACTCCAATAAGTACATCCTTGTTGTTGTTGATTATGTTTCCAATTGGGTGGAAGCAATTGCAACCCCCACTAATGATGTCCGAGTTGTTACGGAGTTTTTAAAGAAAAATATTTTTACAAGGTTTAGTACACCCCGAGCGATCATCTCTGATGGAGGAACACACTTTTACAACAAAAGTATGGAGACCTTACTTAAAAAATACAGCGTGAATCATGAAGTGTAAACACCTTATCATCCGCAGACCAGTGGGCAAGTAGAGCTTTCAATTCGAGAAATCAAGAAGATCTTGGAGCGAACAGTCAGTGTTAGTCGAAAAGATTGGTTCTTAAAACTTGATGATGCACTTTAGGCTTATAAACGGCATTTAAAATGCGTATCTGTATATCCCCTTTTAAACTTATTTTTGGGAAATCTTGTCATTTACCTGTGGAATTTGAACATAGAGCATACTGGGTTTTTTAATTCTTCAACTTTAATTCTAGTACTATAGGACAGGAGCGATTATATCAACTCAACCAGCTCGATGAGTTCAGACTACAAGCTTACGAGAATGCAATGCTTTACAAAGAAAGAGTAAAAAGTATTCATGACCAGAAGATTTTACGCAATAATTTTTATGTTGGTCAACAAGTTCTTTTATATAACTCTCGTTTTAAATTTTTTCCAGGAAAATTAAGGACACGATGGAGTGGTCCATTCATCATGGAGCAAATCTTTGCCAGTGGTTTCTTTGAAATAAGCAATGAAAAATACACTTTTACTGTCAATGGAAACCGACTGAAGCCCTTTGATGTGGAGAGACCAGCTGCAGCTCTTGAAAAGATCTATCTCATTGATGTTGTTCTCTCATCGATATAGATCGCCAACACCCATCAATGTACTCTAGAGGTTATCCTCTTCAAGATTAGCTATGCCGGCTAGCTATATGATCATCCTACAAGTCTATATTTTCATCACAACCGATACTTTATCCATTTCACACTTTCAGTTCTTTTCATATATTGATCACGATGAGACTTGAACAATTGTTCTTGTTTTATATTGATCCATGTTTTCTTAATTTTCTTTGTTTCTTTTCAGTTTTATGTCTTGGTGAACATCGATGATATTTTGTTTCAACAAGAGAACAAGAACCTTTGTTTTTTGTTGGCACCTAATTTGATTGATTCTCAAGTTCACAAGATACAGATGGTGATAAACATACAAAGTATGAGACATAGATAAGCAATACCAAATCAGATCAGAGGAGCAATATCATGAAAGAAAAAGGGAACCAATCACAAACATGGAGCAAGTGAAAGAAATATTTTAGTCAAAATCGGGCACAAATGTTTTCAAACAACCAACCATCATTGTTTTGTGTGTTATCTCTTCCTACTACTTCTCCTACTTGTTTCTGGTTGATCTTTCTTCTCCTCTTCTTCGATCCAGTCCTTCAAAAACTTGAAGGGACTAAGCAGTTTAGCATTAGAAGAATGAGAAGGAAGATACTCTTCAGGGTAAGATACGGAGGGTTCAGTTGGAAAATCTATCTTTTTACCCATGTTCAGCCCTTTCAGTATGGAGAGGTTCTGCTCTGCTCTCTGCATAAGATCTTTTACCTGGGCAGTACAAAAGGAAATGCCATTTTTAAACCACGGTCCGATCACTCTTGCCAGTCCATCTTCAAATATGGGAGAGTGAATGAATTTCTTGACGACATTTACCTTTGATCTCTCCTCATACTCATTCAAAACCCTAACCAGATCCTTCCTCTTCTTCTTCCCAACTTCCAATCTCCTTTAACATCTGATTGATAGCTCGAAGCTCCTTTATCGTCTCACCTTGCGATGTGACCATCTGTTCAGCACTCTTATGAGTTGATTGCACCTTACTGAGCTCTTGAACAGACCTACTCTCAGCATCAATTTTTCCCTGCAAATCTCTTTGAAGATTAGCAATATCCTCCTGAAGCTACTGGAAAGTAAATCTGTCAAGCTCCTAGTTCCTGTTAAGTTGTGCAATCTCATCATGAAGAGTTTTTCTTCTATGCTTTTCTTCTTCCCTTACTTCATCTTCCCACCTCTTCATATTTCTTGTCTTTTCCTCTACTTTCTCTCTTTTTCTTTTCTCTTCTTCCACCTCTACGGACAGCGACGAAATAAGGTTCTTATGAGTATCAGCTTGCTTCATAAGTTCACCATTTTCACGGTGAAGTTTTTGACCCTAAGTTGATGCTTCTTTCAACTCTATCATCCGTTGCCGGTACTCTTTCTCCCTTTCATCTCTCTTCTTCTTCAGCCCTTTAAATCTTTCTTCAAGCATTTTCCATTCCTTCTCTTTCTCTTACACATCCTCGACCGGCTGGAACAATTTATCCAGATGCCGATATAACAAAGACCCCTACCAAATTAAATGCACTCTGTCAGCACATTATTTACCATAACATTTTTAGTTTTAACTTGAGTTGTAGTATTTACCTCTGTAAGATTCACCATCATAGCTCCCCTCAACCTCCTCGGATCTGTAGCCAAGAGGATCTCATTATCTCTTGGGTATATACCCTCATCCACCCATGCATAAGATGCAGCAATCCTTGCATCTGGAACTTCGTTTACAGAATCCAGGATGCTACGTTGAACCTTCAAGTTTTGGGGTGGAGTGGGAGTAGTTAATGAGGTTTGGGCAGCTGATGTAGGAACACCAGTAGGACACGAAGGGTCCACCTTCGCTGGACCTTTACCCTTGTCTTCATTTGAAGTTGTTTCTTGTAACAATTGTGGTGGTTGGTTTTCTTCATTGGTTGGGAGGACAAACGAAGTTTCCGCAATCCTTGCTTATCTTATCTCCTGCTTCTGCACTGCCTCCTCTTGTCTCACATCTGGAGACAGCCCAGCAGCAGTAGAGCTAGTGGTATCATCAACTCTAGGGAGCGTATCCCAGAATGCATCCATAACCTCCTCATCATGTTGGGAGGAATGTGAGGCACTCTTAGATACCTCCGGACTAGTTGACTGCATCTTTGGGAGTTCCCTTGGGGCTGGTATTTCTTTTGGGGCAGGAGTGTTCATCTTCCTCCGCTTTGCACCCATGGGACCATGACTAACAAACTTTATTCTTTTAAGATGACCACTGATAGGCATGGTCATGTCCGCATCTTCCTCATCATCATCCACGACTACGGTGGGGATTGGCTTAGTTGTTTTCTTCTGCGGTTCCTCCATATGTTTCAATACAGCATCTATATGACTTAGAGGAATAATCCGCAAAGAAATTGGTTGATTCTGAGGGTACAACACAAGAGTTAGCATGTTAATTGTTTTGCAGATATTGATATACAGCTTTCTTTCAATAAAGAAGCATCAACAGCATGATATACCTCTTCAAATGGTATTTCTTTAAGTTCTCCAGTGGTTGGTCTTGCTTGTTTAGAAGCCCTACTCGATCCTGGGGCAGATTGTTGTTGAGGTTGTTGTTATTGCTGCTGCTCTACTGCTTCTTCTGGTGACCTCCTATGGGCCTCGGTTTCTTTAAGAATTTCAGAACCAGTGGACCCATGCATGGCCCAAAGCCTAGCCATAATTTGATCAATTCCTGCATATAGATGAGCATTATTGACATAATTAGTGCCCGGACATCATCAAAGAACTAATGTATGATCAAATACAGATTTTTAAGAAGAATTCCTATATGGATAGGTAAGTGTTGCAATTCCAAATTCTTCCAAAATTCTTAGAGATATCACTTGAAACCACAGTGGTGCTTCACCAGACCAAAAATTCTAAAAACTACACCTAAGTGACATCTTCATCTCATTTAGAACTGCTCTTGGTCCTGGAGTTGGATTCTCTAACACTTATGCTATCTCATCCCTAAAATCCCACTCATTCAAAATAACATATACATACTTAACCTTCCATGCTTTCACATTACTTCGGATTTCTATAATTTGCATATGCTTTCTACTTTTAAACCTCCAATATCCTGTCCCGAGTATTTCCTTTAGTGAACATAGTGAGTAAAATACTTCTACTGATGGCGCTGCCCCCGCCCTTCTACATAAAATGATATTGGCAACCAGAATGGAGTAGCTATTTGGGACAAGTTGACATGGAAACAATCTGTGCAAAAGTAAAATTTCTCGAATAAATGGGTGGATTGGGATTCTCAGTCCTGCTTTCAAAGACATGAAATGGATACCAATTGTTAAAGGCAAGGGTGTTACTATACATGGCTCATCTCCGTCAGGAAGAGAATAAGAATATTGGTCTGGAATGGAAAAAGCTACCCTAATGTCTGCTAAATCAACCTCATTTAAAATACTCTCAGAGTCATTGATGTGTTTCGGATCAGAATGAATATCTTCATATCTATTGCACCATCCTTGAATTTCAGAACTCTCACCTTCCATTTTCTACTAAAGGTTTGGTTTTTACAGGTTTGAAGGAAGGGTTTTTTTTTTATCAAAACTCACTACAAAACACCAAATTGAGGTAAAATGAAGATGAATCTGACGACGTACCTTTTGATCGAGTTAAATTTTACTGCTTTCTAGCACAGAATCGAAAGTTGAGAAAAGGGTATGAAAATCGCCGGAGCTCTAGAATGTTAAGGGTTTAGCTGCAAATGAGGAAGCGTGCTGGAGAAGGATCAAAATTTTCCACCTTGAAGATTTGGCGCACTCAGAATTCTAACGGAGAAAGTACTTCACTTACCAAAACGTCATCGTTTGTGGTGCAATTTCGCCAAAACGGTGTGTTTTCCTCTGTGTCTAGATATTGCCAACTTCAAGTTGGAGGGAGAGATTTATTTTTAAGATAATAAATTTTATTGGCTTTTCCTCTTTATTTCTTATTTTATAAATTTTTTCTCACAGATTCGTGGTTGTACATTTTAATCCTTTTTTAAATAAAAATCTTTGTTATCTTTCGAGTATCGCACTTATGTCTAAGTCTGAACTATGAAGTTGAGAGTACGAAACATTGCAAGGCTCGAAAGTTTGTTTTAACTAAGATTGTTTAGACATAAACCCTCTTCGATTCCAAAAGGGATTGAATTATTGATTTATTCAATTAATTCATTCTTAAATAAATTTTTGTCTTTTTTTTGAAACAAAGTTTATTATTATTTCTCAGTTATTTATTACAATGCTTAAGAAATGATGCTAGGAATATTTCTTCTTCTAGAGCTTCATCTGTTTCTTCCTTCATATACTTCGATCTTAACCCTCTTTGAGCTTTACATAAACTTTTCTTTGGCTATCTACACAAATATCCGAAGAGAGTGAGAAAGAAGGGACTTGATCAATCCAAAATTTCATGAAAAGGTAGCACAAGGAGACAAGAAAAATTTATCAAGGAAAGAAGATATAACTCGCCGGCATATTCAACATGGACATACTCTTCTTCACCCTCATCAGTGCTGGCGAGCTATTAGCCAAGAAATACAGCAATCTTGCTCCAGCAATGGTATAGAAGCAAAACATGACACCTCATAATGCATAACCCTAAACTTACCTACTAAACAGAATTAGTGGTTTGAGAAACAATCCTATCCTCTGAGCCAAAATATAGAAAAGGGAAGTGAGTAAAAGAGAGGTGAAAAGAATGCAAAACAGGGCTAGTAAAGCCAATACAAGTCATCATAAGCATGAGCAAAATATTATAAGTGGAATATTGTTGGGCCAGTTTTATGAAATTAAAGAAAGAGGAGAGATCTTGATAAACTGTCAAGCGATTTTTCAAAGATTGAATTCATTGATACTTTAGTTTATTATGCCTGAAATTCCTACATTTGATCCAAACCTAAAGCACAACTCTTCCTTACCATTACCACCAAGGAAAGATCTACTGATCTTATAGCACTGTTTTGAATATACTTATGAAATCTTCTTTGAACTTGTTTTTACTCTTGACATATTCTTTCTTAGAGAGCGACCTTGGAAAGGGAAACAATTTGTTTCCATGATAGTTCAAAACTCATTTTCTGGTTTTGCATTGTTACAAGTGCTTGATGAAGTCTAAGTCCAGATCTCTAGCTCATAATTACTCCTTTGATAGACATCTTTGGTCACAAAATATCTTATGAATAACATTGATTTGTATTTGTACCACGAGCTTTGAATTTACTATACACTTACCTTTGCTTAGGGACAAGCAAAGATTTAAGTTGGAGGGAGTTGATATAACCGTATTTTGGTTATATTTTGGACAATTTATTTTGCTATTTTCGTCCTAATAGTATAGTTAACCTTTATTATTTACTGTTTTCTAGTCTATTTCAGGTTTTATCTCCTACATGAATTTAACAGCCAAAATCAAGCTTAATACTATGCAGAAAGTGGAAAAACTTAAGCAGACAGACTTGCCATATTGACACCAGTCAAAGTCATAGCTGGAGCCATCGGGTATCTCGTCGACGGTATCCAGGAGATCAATGACATTGGCTAGTATCATATTACACCCGCCGGCTAGCTATAAGTTATCAGAGTCAAGAGTTCTGGTCAGTCAAAGTTAGGCCAAAATCACAGTTGAAACTCGCTGAGGATAGTATTGTTGCTTATCAAGTTGCCCAAAAGAGGCATGTCAAAAACATAAATAGCCATGAGTTATAGATCACCGGCTATGTCTATTTACTTCTTGACATTACTATGAAGTAATTCCACTATCAAGTCAAGATATACGATAAAAAATGACTAGTGTCTTAGCACTTCAAATTCACCCCAGACACACAGTTGTATCTTGAGCTTCTTCTTCCCTGCTGCATCCCCAACGTGTCCCCATCAATAGGGAAGGACCCGGTAGAAGTTATCTTCTTCCATAAAGATCTCTAGCTGTTCCCACTCATTTTTCTTGAAGATAAAGCTCAAAAGGAAGCTACGATGGAGAATCAGCCACATCCTCACTGTAGCTACAGAAGATAGAATTTGAGTTAGCTTAGCTAGATGTGGAAGGTAGATATTTTGTTGATATCTTGCCTATAAATACTCCTTGTACTCCTTTATATTTTCTTATCCATTCTTAATGTTGCGAAAGAAGTAATACCTAATCAAGAGCTTGTATTTTCTTGCTTCCATAAAAGTAAAGACTTGTCTTGATTTCTTCTTCCTTTCCGAAGCAAACTTGGGATTGTTCTTCATTTAGCGATAATTCTCGAATGTACTGAGGGTTATTTCTAATTCAAGTGTGTTATAGTTTATTTTCAGTAGCCTTTTCGTAACCATGGCTTTGTCCGGCCATTGTTGTAGCTCTTTTCCTTTGATTTAATAAAAGTGTTACTCTTATTTTATTTCACTTCTTCTCGTTATTCATTTTCATTTCTATTTACTAGTCGTTCTGCGTCCTTGTTACCTTACTGATCTTGGGGTTACTACAAATTTGTCGATTTGTTTTGGCGAGTGAAGTAAGGATTTTCTAGTGTTCATTCTTATTAAACTTAAAGATTAACTTTCAGCTTAATTGGTTTGGGGATAATAATTGTTCTATAATTTCATTATTTTTCATTATTCGGTCGACCATTATTGCCCCTTCTTGCACCCAAACATTTTCTATATCATTTACATAGCTTTCCTGTACTGCTTATCCTTACACATATGAGTGATAGAGAGCTAAAAAATATTACTTTTCGTGACAAGGAAATAATGTTTTTCTACTAAATTCATATGAGTTTGTTCGTGCTTTCTGTAGGATTATAAAGAGATAAGGCATCCAAGTTGACATCTGCCCCTTTATTATCGATATAATCCCTCTTTCTGTAGAAAATATAGCTTACATTACTCTTGTTTGACACACGAGGTTAGTGTTTGTTATACCTCACCACTTTCCTGTTCAGCTTTCTTTAACACTTAGTTATAATTTAGATTTCTGTTAAGGGACAACTAAGATTAATTCTTTGTTATAATTAATGCTTTCTACTTTGTAACTTTCCTTTGTTGAGTGTTTATCGCTTTATCTATTGCTTTCTTAGTGTTTACAATAAAGGGAGGATTCGAGATTGACACTCTTGAGTTATCCTAGAGTTGTAATTCACATTCCTTATTCCCTTATTCTTTCTATCTTTAATCTTATTTTCTTGTCAAACATTAATTTAAAGTGATAAAAATTTGATATTTCTTCAGATCATTTAGAACATCTCTCTCCGTAGGAACGATACTTTACTTATCTCGTATTACTTGATCGACCTAATATATTATTTGGTGTCTTTCCCTCCGTCTATTTTCCACTTCTCTCCATACGATTTTTGAGTTGGAGTTTGGGATTTGCACATAGGCCCAGAGGTGGTCAATTAACATCCTCGGCGGTTGTTGTCAAGGCATATTCAACGCCTTCCATGATGAGTATGGAATGCATCTGTACCCGCGATAGGTCAAAGTCGGCGGTCCCACATCAAACTTCTCTATCTCGTACTTTAGTGCCATCCCAGTCTCCCAAAAGCTACAAGAAAAATTCGTGTATCTGATGTTAGTCCCTATTAGGGCTTGGATAAGTTTAGGGGGGGTGAATGAATTTGTTATGTTTTTAAATTCTTTTGAAATTAATCTGAGTATGTAGCAGAGTATACTTAGCCCTTTTTAAGTTTCTTTAAAGTTTGTTTTAGTTATATTCTTGATAAGTGTGTGTGTGTGTGTGGTATGCAATGCTGAATGTAGAAATGACAACACAATTTTATAGAGGTTCACGGTGATGTAATTCGCTACTCCTCTCTTTTCCTTGTGATGTAAGAGGTGGCGACGTCTTCAGCTCAAGAGGCGCCAACTACAGCTCTGGAGGCGCCACCACTGAGGCCTGGTTCCCCCCGGCCAGAATCTTGAGAGGGCGACCACAATGGGAGGCGTCGCCAGCAGTTGCTGGGAGCAACGAAGGCGAGGGGAAAAGTGTTGATTCCACTGCCCTTGTGCAGAAGAAGAGAAAAAGAGCTCCTAGTCAAACCATAGAGGTGGCTGGTGGCGATGATGATGATGATGAAATTATTGATACCACTGTGGGTCATGAGCATGAAATGCCCTTGGACGACGCCTCCAGCCATCCAGCAGAAGTGACTGCAGAGAAGGGAGGTGAGCATGATCCTCGTGACGCCTACCTTTCAGATAATGATGAAAACCTGCAGAGATTCTTAACTGCTCTTGACAAAATTAAAATTTTAGATGACGAGGTTATTGAGGAGGTAGTCAAAGACTTGGCATCTCCACCCAAAAAGAAGCAAAGGAAGCTGAAAAAGAAAGGTGAGGCTGTGGCGACAGGGACTGAGGAGACGGTGGCGGCAGAGCCAGAAGCTGACTTGCCTGTCGCCCCAAAGCTTGTACCAGAGGTGGTGGCTAAACCTGCAAGGACAACAAGAAGCAAAGCGAAAAATAATGGAAATGTCTGAGTAGGAAAAGTTGCCATCAGCCCCTCAGTTACCACCCTCCCTCCAGTTGCCTCCATCCGTACTGCCGCCATCAGTCTTACCCATTGATCCATCTGCACCCTCAATACCACAACCTCCTCATGGGTCTCAAAGTCGGTTCTTTATGCCTCATCACAGTGTGCTAATGAGCACCAATGCTTACAAGGATGAAAGACAAGCCCTGAGAGTGATATGGGGCAGAGAGTCCATGACGGCGAAGGATGTGGAAATCACAGAAAAGCTCACACATGTGCAGCTCAGACAGTGGATGACTCAGGCTTCTGTGCAGGTATCCTCATTCTTTTAAGACTTTATGACGCCATGAGACTACTTTCATTAAGTGTTAACGCCTTGCAATGCAGCAACAAATTCTATGGAATGAGTCATTGCGCCGTCAAGAAAAAACAGATAGAGTTGTTAACAATTATATTGCCGACCACCAAATTTACAAGGATGAGTGCAACCAGAAGATTGCAGATGCACTGGCGAGAGCTGAGGCGGTGGAGGCAAAGGCGAAGAAAGCTTGTAATGAGGCTGCGCATAGCCAGACCCAACTTACCGCCATGGAGCAGAACTTCATAAGATCTCACAACGAGGCGGCGTCATACAAGAGCAAGGCTGAAACTGTCGCATCTGTGCAGAAAAGGAAGGAAGCTGAAGTTGCCTCTCTGCTTGATGATGTTCAAAAGCTAACAAGTGATAAGACCAAATTGGAAAAGCAGTTCAAAGAATATGAAGCATCCAGGGCGAAGGACAAGCAAGAAATCGCCGCCAAGAATAAAGACATTGAAGTCCTCAAAGCTGAACATGATAAATATCACAAATAGTGGACTGAGCAGATGCTAGAGGAGATTCGCTTGAAGGCGATCATTAGGTGCAATCGTGCTCAACGTCAAGAGTTAAAGAAGTCTCTAGTTGCCCATTTGGCTGATGCAGATGCCCTGTTAATCGATAAATATGTAAAAACTGACCAATATAATGACGCCATAGGGGACATCTGCCATGATTGGTATGATTTTGATTTTAAACTCGCAAGAATGCAGGGGAAGGCGGCGATAGGCAAAGCCGGGAAGGTGGAAGTTCTTGATAGTCTAGACTCAACAGAGACTGTTGGTCTAGAAGTTCCTGATGAAATGCCCTTCCCTGAGCAATATTTACCACTGAGGCAAGCCACTGAGAAGCCCCTGTTGGATCTTCTTGAAAAGTGGGAGGCTTTTGCAGGCGATGATATAGATGCTCACAGTGCCTTCGCCCCTCAGCCTGGTTCTGATGTTGATCATTCTGATTGCGCAGTGTGCCAGAGAAAGCACGACCCTCCTCCATGCGAGGAACCTCTTCAATAGAGTTGATTTCTGCTTGTCCTTAATTCTCTTGGAATTCCCTTGATACATTATTTGCTCACTGATTGTTGAAAACATTCTCATCTTTTGGTTTGTAATTAACTCTATCTGCTTTCAATTGCATTTCCTTTCTTTGCTTGAATGCTTTCCTTTGATTTCTCCTTTCTTGAATGCCTTGAATGTTTGCATATCTCTATAAATGATACTTGTATTCAACACAGTCAGGAGACACTGGTGGTGGCAGGGAATATGGTCGCCACAGGTATACGGCGTCGCCATGGTATAAGGTATCGCCATTGACGTAAGGTGATGCCCTGGCCTCCTCTAGGCTTATAAACTCAGAATTTAAGCTTCCTATGTGTTCCTGAAAATGAAAATAGCAGAAATCAAAAATAAAAGAGAGGAAATAAAAAGTAAAAAAAAAAAAAAACAAAACTTAAAAAGATAAAGGAAAGGAGTATGGGTTGCCCCCCATATGACGCTTAGTTTAGAGTCCTTTAAGCTAGAC
>JAOWBR010077376.1:0-14918 GCA_028571145.1 Dionaea muscipula
GTGATTTGCTCATCTTTTCAGGTCCAATAGTTGATTTCCTCATTTTTTTAAGCCGATCCAGACTTGGTTTAACTTGTTGAACCGGTTCTCCCTGCCCAGACCGACCGGAGGTGGTTCTTAAGTAGTTGGTGTTTCGCTTAGCTCATTTTTAGGCGATAACACTTACTATACTCTCGATTGTTAGCCACAGGTGGTTAGTACTCATCCCAGCATTCGTTAACCTAGATTCGACGCGAATAATTTCTAACAATTCAGATTTTATCCATAATTATTATCCACTACTTATGACCTATTAACAACTCAAATATTGTTACTAGTTGATAATATATTTTTAATTGATCGAAGATAGTATAGTCCGTCGCACAACCATTAGTTTATTATAAAATGGTAAAAAATACATTATCAACGATTGATTATTTGTTGATCGAGTTTTCACTAGAATTTTTCAATTAAATAATGATACTCTTACAACAAAAAATTATAATAACAATTTATAATATCATCTACATCATTCATCTTCATCATCTATCCAACTCATCAATACTCATCAACCTTTATTCATAATCTAAAAAAAAATTAACTGATTCTATCATAATAGTTATAATTTTATTTTTTATTTTTTAATTTTTTTTAACCATAACATTTTCGTTCCCAATTTTCACCGTTTTGCATCTTGAATTCAGTCCTCACTGGCACACTCGTTCCTTTCTGCGCTTTCTCTGGAGCAGTACCACCAGTACAGCATAGATTTGGAGCTCCACCACCTCCATTGCCGCTGACCTTCTCTCCTATTCGCATGGCAGCTTCAGAGGCTTTTTAAATTCGAGGTTCTGTTCCTTCTCCGTCTTCCTCCGTCTAAAAACACCTCTCGCTGTACTCACCGAGATCGCCTCTGCGATTTTTTGATTCTCTGGTTCATTTCTCGCGTTGCATGGTAGAATTTCGCTTTTCCGAAGGTCTTTTAGGGTTTCATTTTGATCTGTTCTTTGTACGATTTGCTTGGATGTGATGGATTTGTGCTAGGGTTTTTGACATTCTGGGTTTTAGGTTCGTGCCTTTCACGGTGTGGGGTTACGGGTTATGAATACTCTCTTTCTTGGTGCAAGTATCTCAGTTTTCTTCTTCATTATCGTCTCTGGTAAGGATATTTATTTTTCTTGTGCGTTTTCCTCTTGAAATTTCCAAATTGTGGCGAGCAGTGCAGGACTAAACATTAAGTTTAGCTGGAGTGAACTAAGGAGTATTGCTAGCTGGCCTTTTTTTCCATTTCTTTTACCCATTTTTGGGTTTAGTTTCAACCTTAGGGGTTGAAGAAGGGAAATTGAAGCAGGTTGGTAGATAGGGAGCTTTCATGTCGGAAGTAACTAAGGCCGGGCTTTTTGTTTAATGTTACAGGTTTCCTCAGCTTATTTCTGTGAGTTGTTTTGAGGTACTAAATCTTGATTAAGGAGTTGATTGCTCCTCTTGCCCCTTTTTTTATATCTGGGAGATGGTGTGATGCACATGATCAAGCAATTTTGTTATCTTTCTTTCTTCTTTGTCGTGGTTTTTACCCTAATGTGCATCTTAATTTCTTATTTCTGCAGGTTTCTCGTGTTACTGGAAGAGATGGATGAAAATGTGGCACAAACCATCCATGATGGAGAGATAGTCGGGATTTGCTTTGGTTTGGCTTCTCATAATCAAGTTGTAAGTCCTTTTAATTTCCCCCTTTTGCTGCATCCATCTATGCAGACACTGAACAATGTCATCATAAGGTTTTATTTCCATCGTAGACCAAATCGTCCATTGGCGACTGCTCAATTAGCCATGCAAGTCAGCTTGGAAATCCTTTTCTTGGTCTTCCCTTGGAATTCGGTAAATGTGAGTCTTGCGGTACGGCTGAACCTGGAAACTGTGAAGGTATGGATGACCTAATTTATGCCCTCATGTCATTTCTTTGAGCTGGATTGTTTATTTCCATGTAAAAGGACTCGGTCAAAGAGGGACCATAGGATAGATTTTACAAAGAGGATGAGACATTCAGCTGGAACACAAGCATGAGATAAGTGAACTATTGCTCTGAGATGATGGCTGTCCATCGTGCCCTAATCATACTTTGGACATGAAAGTGTGAGTTAGAAAAGGTTTCTGCTCCTAAAAGTGTAGTAGGACAATACTGGTCTGTGAATAGAAGCAATTCTTGTTGGTTTAGGAACTTGTTCCAACTTGTATGAAACCAGATCATCTAAAATGCAGGGGGCTCATAGTCGTAACACATTGAAATGGCCGTGGCCCCCATTCATTTTGTTTTTTCCCTTTATTACCTGGATGATGAAGGATCTCTTCATCCTCATCATCCGGCATCCATTTTTTTGTGTAAATTGTTGGTAGGAAGATCCTTGGACCAGGTAAGTTCTGGATGCATAGGGGATCTTGTTGATTTTGGTTGTGGTGTGAATATTAATATACTATGGCGAATGGAATGGAGATGCATTATGATCAAATTATTAGAAATTTTGAATGACTTGTTAACTTATTGCTTATACTAAGGGTATCTCTTTCAGGTCATTTTGGATATATCGAATTACCAGTTCCAGTTTATCATCCTTCCCATGTCATTGAGCTGAGGCGGTTGTTAAGTCTCTTGTGCTTGAAGTGCCTTAAGTTGAAGACTCACAAGGTAACATGCCTAAGTAATTATTTACTTGAACTCTTTGTTGTTTTTTAAATATAAATATGTCACAATGTATGTACTATTTGCTACAAATCTATACTCTGCATGGAATAGACAGTTCTATGATGCAAATATTCCTACCCCTTTCTGTTCATTCAGCTGGTGGGTCAATTTTATTTTCAATGTTCACTAATATGGCAACTCATTTTTCTTTTTCTTTTTCTTTTTTATTTTTGGGGGGTGGGGAGAGGTGATTGTGTGCATGTATTTACTTTATCTCACATGTTTTCTCCTTATTTCATGTGGCTCAATAGAGTTTTTTTGTGCGCGTGTTATCCTTTCAAGACAATTGAGTTCACAATTTCTTTTGGGTTAAAAACAAGCTTTCAGATTAATTTGATCATGGAAACAAATTGTGGCCATGGTGGCATGGTCACAATTGCAGTAACAGTAGCATGATCATTAAACAGGGTCGACCTGGACTTGAGAGCACACCTCATGTTCAATGGCCATTACAATATAATAAATAAAGTGATGTGTTGTTCCAGGAATCTGATGCTACTTCGCTGGGCATGTTTACAGAAACCACCTGTTTGTTTAATAAGGAAGAAACTTAAAATGCTCTTGACTAATATGTTTTGCTTGAATGGCTTGACTTTATTTTCAGCTGCCATTGAAGGGTAGTGGCGTGTTGGAGAGCTTGCTGTCTCCTTGTTGTCAGGTAAATGCCTAAATTGGTGGTGATTTTAAGCAGTCAATACTGTTTTCATAAGTATCCTCAACATGGTCAAAGAAGGACTAAGTATGTGTTCGTAAGAGATTGACTAAACTACCTTGTATTTTAGTTCCTAGGTCAGACATGATTGAAGAAAATGATATAAGGTTGCATTTATGCGTGTGTTTGTAGAAATAAACTTTCAGATAAGTTGCAGTCTTGATGATCAATGAACTCACCAACTACTATTTCTGACTTGTACAAGATAAAGTTCAAATTCTAGTGCTAATTAAACCTTTGCTTCCCCTCCCCCCAACCCTTAAAAAAACCCTCACCAACAGGAGAGGTTTTCCTTCACTCACCAACCACCGCTATAACAAATTATCTTCACCAAATGTTTGGTCCATTTCATTCTTGTAAGGTCCCTACTTATTTGTTCTTTAGAGGGAAGCTAGATTCGAGACAGAGGACTTATCCATTTTCTTAAGTATTACCAAGCCAATGAGTCTTCTCAACCATTTGATGATTAACGAGGGAAACTACATTGGAGGCAGAGCCACGGAGGTTGTCCTTGTCCTTATGCTGCTCAATTTTGTTTAGCATGACAACCTGCATCATAAAGTTGTGCATGGGCAGTACAATGAAGTTGATGTTCACAGCTTTGAGTTCGTGGGCTCAAACCACATACCATGACAGATATAGTTCTATATTTCAGCCTCCTTGGATGTTGATGGCAGAACTTGATGCTTTTAACACACCTCCCCCCCCCTCAATTATTGGTTGTGATCCTTACTCTACCTCTCAAAGCGAGTTGATGTAATCTTCTTCTATATGATGAAAGGTGAGGGTGGGTAATAGGGTTGTCGAGTGGTGGCTTAGTGTTGGAGGAATGATGCAATCTTCAAGCTTGCACTGGGGAACGTGAAGAAATTCTTGAAGATGGTTGAATAAATGGATAGTGGAGTTGTTTATACTCTTCCAGGTCTATTGAGGAAGAAATGAGCACCACATGCAATTCCACAAGGATTGTTATTGCTTGTTGTTGTGAGTTATTTATGATTTTTTATTTTCACTTTTAGAATCTATCATTTCTATGTTTTTAGACTTAATTTTTTTTTTTGTAAACACTATTCTTTCAAACGCTATAAATATCATGTATAGCCTCTAATAGAGGCTATGACTTCTCATTATTTTTATATTCCTTTTAATATGGTATCAGAGCAACTAGGAAAACCTTAATCCTCCCCCTTGTTTTTTTCATCGTCGCCATCGCAAAGACGGTGCATTTTCATCATTTGACCATATGGGGTTGTAGAGCATATTGTGTCGACCGGTCGGTGGCCACATGTGTTGCCACGTATGTTCCTCACTTGTCCATGCGTTGTCGGCACCTGTCTGTATCCCGAAGACAACATACTCATCTTGCCTTGTTGGTTCTTTCTTCCTGGCGCCGCTCATGCATATATGTCCTCTTTCGTTGGGTTTTGCCTTGTTCTATGTCAAAATCCTATTCCACTTCTTTGTCTTTGATATGGTGATGGTTTTTCTGTGCGGGTTTATCTATTTTTTGTTGTTGTTGGTTCTGTTTAATTGGTTCCCTACCACAGTGATCGGGTTGCTGGTTTAGTTCCAGTTTGATTTCTTGTGTTTGGGTTGTTTGGTTCCTTCATCGTGCTTCTCCTTCATGAGTTTTCTAGCGGGATTGGTGTGTTACTACTTGTAAATCTATATGGGTATCAAGTCTAGTTCCACTTTCTCAGAGGTCCACTATCAAAGTTGTCGACAACGATTGGACGATAATAATTATTTTCAATGGCGTAAGTTGATACTAATGTCTATCGATGGAACTCGATGACCATTTGGATAAGCATGGTCCTAGTGTTGAGAAGACTCCTGATAGGGCCAAGGCATGGGCTCGTGCGAATGCTTATTTGTATACTCGTATGATTAATTCTATGGATCCTTGTGTAGTTGACCTTGTTACTCATTGGGATACAGTGAGACGGCTGTGAGAATATATGATTCTCTTCTATGCAGGCAAAGACAACAATAATGAGGTGTATGATGTTTGTCGGTCCTTTTTTCGTGCTTAGCACGGACGTGCTACGCTTGGTCACTATTTTGCATAGGAGTTCAACGTTTTGATGCCTATTTCTTATGATGTAGCAACCATGTGTCAACGAGAGTAGCTAGTCATCATGACTTTTCTTAGTGGATTGCACCCTGTGTTTGATTTTATTCGTTCTCAAATCTTGGTGAGTAAGAAGACTTCGCTGACATAGGCTTTTTCTCGAGCCAATCACGCGCCATCATCTGGGTCTTTACATGATAGTGATGATTGTTTCGCCCTTGCTAGTTCTTCGGGGTCACACGACGGCGGTTAAGGTCAAGGAGGTATCGACCTTTTTGTATCCATTATCAACGTTTGGGCCACATTGTTGAGACTTGCTTTCAACTTCAAGGCTGCCCTCCTACCACTACTACTTTTTATGGTCAGATCGATTTGCTCTCATTCTAGAGCCTCCAACCATTTACTCCTCGGTGTGCTAATCTAATTTCTGGATCAATTCTATCATCATTTCCACTTCTCTTGATCGGATTACAGCGCCTACTTCTTAGCCATTCGCTTCTGTTGTTCGCTTCGCTCATTTCGCTCTTTCGCATGCTTGGCTGATTGATTCTGGGGCATACTGGATGTATATGTATGCTGCAAAATTATTTCCTTACTTCGTCATATCCTGATGTTCGGGTGGCCGATGACTCGTATCCGGTTAAGGGGATCAAAATCGTCTCTCTTACTCCTACCTTGTCTCTACCCTTTAACCATATGTCAGCTTTGAGTCGGACTCATCGTTGTCTGTATTTTTTTTAATGATGTGAATTTCAACATCTCTTAATAAGGGAGACTATTGGTAGGGGTTGACATACATGGGGAGGATTCTAGATGTTGGAGGTAGAATCACCTACCATTGCGTGTCCTAGTATCTCGATCTACACTTCCGTCTTGGTCACTAACACTTTCTAGTCTAAAGCGTCTGTGTCCTTTACCTTCTTTGTCACCACCTATGGGGTTATCCATGAATGTTCTTGTCTCGATACACCGCTCGCTAAATGTAAAAACTGTCAGGTCGGTGACTTGAGCCCTTATGGTCCGGATGACACTGCATAAAGTGTTCTGGATTGTGACAGTTTTGACTGCTACCTATGTTATAAACCGCATGTCGTCTTGTATTGTTCAGGGTAACACTCCTTACCGTGTCCTATTTTCAAACACCTCCCTACATCCTCTTATGTTATGTATGTTTGGTTGTACTTGTTATTTTCGCGATATTCCTCTTTACCTTATTAAACTTGACTCCAAATCTCTCTGGTGTATTTTTCTTGGTTACTCTTGTAAACAGAAGAGTTACCAGTATTATTCTTCTGATGTAGGGCGATTTTGTGTGTGCTTGCGCGTGTTGATGCTACTTTTGATGAGTAACACTTTTTGTTGTTGTTCTTTCGACGGGTCATCATAGGCGTTATCCAATGTTGATGATGATACTTTGACTTATGAAATTATTCGACGTTCGTTAATGTCACCACCACCGCGACTATCACCACCACCATCTGTTCATGTTCAGTCACCCGTTCTCCCAAGTATATTCCCATGGTTCTCGACTGGTTATATCTTTTGATAGTGCCCCTCTTATAGTGGAGTTGGTATATTTTCTCGTAGCTGCTCCTGAGTTGGCCTCTATCTCTTTCTTGCCCCTCAACCCTCCATCCTCTATTCCAGACGCTTCTCCCTCTTTCGATCTCGGTCTACCTTTCTGTTCAAGGGGATGCACAATTGTATCACTTATTCGTGATCTACTCACATATCCTATATTAGTGTGTTTATTTTGCCTTGGACTTTGTTTCGATTCCACACATTTTATCTGAGGCTCTGTCTTCTCCTGGATGAAAACAGGCTATGGTTGAAGAGATATAGGCTAATTAGGCTTAGTTCTGTTGCCTCCAGAAAAGAAAGCTATTGAGTGTACGTGAGTTTATGTTGTGAAAATGAATCCTGATAACACCCTTGCTCGACTCATGACCCATGTTTCTTGACCTGCATGGTGCGTTAATCAGTTGATCATTCACATTGTGTTATACCCTATCTTTCATGAACAAACTAAACATATTGAGGTTAATTGCCATTTTGTTAGAAAAAAGTTGAAGAGTGAAGATATTAGCTTAAACCATGTGAAGAAAAGTGAGTAGGTTGGTGATATTCTCGCTAAGCTTCTTGTAGGGAATCAGGTTCACTTCTTTTGTAACAAGTTGGACACGCTTAATATCTATACTTCAGTTGATGGGAAGTGTTATGAGTTATATAGGATTTAAAACTCTATCTTTGTTTTCCATCTTTTTATACTTTATCTTTTGTAAATTCTATCCTTTCAAACATTATAAATATCATGCATAGCCTCTGTTATAAGCTTGGACTTCTCATTATTTTCCTATTTCTTTCAACACTGTCTTAGTTAGTTAGTTTGTCACAAAGCGATGTGTTACATGCAGCTTGCCGAGGAAATATGTCTGTTACAGTTGCATTTTTTTGTACCTAAATGTTGATCAATATTCATAATTTGCCTTTGAGGGTGCGACATATGTGGATTTGGAGGTTGATCATCTCTATGTCCATGCATCTAAGTTGGAGTGGCTAGAACTCCATGAAATGATCTCATTATGTTTGTTTTCCTGATTTTCTAATTCTAGAAACAAGTACTTTCTTCTACTTCACCGGTTTATATTTTGTCTTCAGTTTTGCATTTGGTTGTACTCAAATGACATTAATCATAAAGTTTCCTCTCTAAGAAGCTTGTATGGGAGTAATCTGTTATATATATATATATCATAAATCCTGAATGATTATCAAGAAGATGCTACTGCAGAAGAGTAATTGTTCTTATATGGTCCTAAGCTAAATTGTGCTATGAATCCTCCTCCCAGGAAACAGCTCATGTTTCAATAAAAGAAAGCAAGACCATGGATGGAGCAGTTTTTTTGGAACTCAAACTACCAACCAGATCGGCCAAATCAAGGTTCTCAGAGGGTGCCTGGAACTTCCTCGATAGATATGGGTACCGATATGGAGATAGTCTTTCAAGGACGTTGCTCCCTTCTGAGGTGTTGGTTCTTACTGTCCTCTGATATTATTGTAGCTGCTAACTTCATTTTGACTATTGGGAGTCATTTTGTGGTTTCAAGTATGATCTGTATGCCTTCTAAATTCTGATATTTACTTGTTTATTTTGCTACTTTTGCACTTCTTTCCTGGTCCAACAACTGCTATTCTTGATCCTTTATATCTTTTTTTGCACCTGGATTGATCTTCATATCCTCTTAATCCTGCTTCTCTTTGTTGCATCGTGTATTAATATTACCATGTTCTTTCCCTGATTTTTACATCTTACTTACATTTTTTACTACTTTTTGCCGTAAATTGTTTTTAACTCTTAGACTTATCCTCTTGTGTGTGCGTGTTAGGTAGCCGACAACTAGTGCACTATATTTGTCGGATCTTGTGTGTATGTGTCCTTTGAATACGTGTGGTCGACCCTACTTAGTGAAAAGTGGTCGTGGAGATGATGATGATGATGATGACTTATCCAGTTATCCTCCTGTGTCATCGTTCCTCTATTTCACATGGTCTTGCTATATGAATTTGAATGTGTATCTTTAGATCCGGATTTGGTTGGTATTCTATTTGTTATTTGTAGAATCAGAATCCTGAAAATGCACCTCCTGAAAATGTCAATGATTGTTGCTTTTGCACAGTGATTCGGTTTGTTTGTCATATCTCTTGCAAATGCCAGGGGAACAGCTATGATGAAGTTGTGATGGTCTGATTTTGAAGTAAAAGAGACAGTTTCCTGGGCTATATTTCGATTTCTCAAGGAAATTATACTCAGAAATATTCTGTCATTTCTTTGTAGCTGGTCTTTGTTTTCCCGCCTATGCCCCTTGGTTTGTCTTCTCTTTAAAAAGCAATTAATGATGTTGGCAGGTTAAGAAGAATCTCTTCCTCCATTTCTCAAGTTTTTTTGCTCCAATTCTCTGTGGTTATCCTTTTTGTTCTTGTAATGTCTCTGTTATTCCCTCTCCCTGTTTTTGTGCTGTGTTCCTCAGTTCCATGGTCTGTGTAGTGCATGACATTTTGCATAGTGACTTATCAGGTTTCAGTGATTCTAAAAAGGCTGCCCGAGGATACAAAGAGAAAACTTGCCAAGAAGGGATATTTCCCCCAAGATGGATATGTTTTGCATTATTTACCAGTCCCGCCAAATTGTTTGACTGTTCCTGACATTTCAGATGGTGTTATTGTCATGTCTTCCGTAAGTTAAAATCCCACACTAGTGTCCACCTTCAAAATTTCAAGTTTTTAGAAGGGTTATATATATGAAAGTATGTTCGTTTTTTTGATTTTGCAGGATCTTTCCACAACTATGCTGAAAAAGGTTCTAAAGCAAATAGAAATAATTAAGAGTTCACGATCCGGTGAACCTAATTTTGAATCTCATGAAGTTGAAGCTAATGAGCTGCAGCTGGTGATTGCACAGTATCTTCAATTCAGGGGTGCTGGCAAGGTACTTTCTTTGCTGTTGCAAGTTTTCTTGTGGTTACCTTCCCAGTCCTGACTAAACAACCAGTGTTTTCTGCTATCTCCTTCACGGGGAAAAGGAATAAATGAAAGCAGAAAGTTAAAAAACCAGTTGTTTGGTGATTTAAACTACTTTTGGTCTGTTAAAACTTTTCCAAATGTACCTTTCAATAGGCATCACGTGATATGGCTAAGCAGTATGGGTTTAACAAGGAAGTCAATGATTCATCTACTAAAGCCTGGCTTGAGAAGATGAGAACATTATTTATCAGCAAAGGATCAGGCTTCTCTTCTCGTAGTGTGATCACTGGAGATGCCTATAAAAGGGTGAATGAAATTGGTATACCGTCTGAAATTGCCCACAAAATTACATTTGAAGAGAGGGTTAATGACCATAACATTAACTATCTGCAAAGTCTGGTGGATAACAACTTGTGCCTTACATACAAGGATGGACGTTCGACCTATTCCTTGAGGGAGGGCTCCAAGGGGCACACTTTTTTAAAGCCTGGTCAAGTCATCCATCGGAGGATTATGGATGGTGACATCGTCTTTGTTAATAGGCCTCCTACCACTCACAAACACTCTCTGCAAGCGTTATATGTTTACATTCACGATGATCGCATTGTGAAAATAAACCCTTTGATGTGTGGTCCTCTAGCCGCTGATTTCGATGGAGATTGCGTTCATTTGTTCTACCCCCAGTCACTTGGTGCAAGAGCAGAAGTTTTGGAGTTATTCTCGGTAGAGAAACAGTTACTCAGCTCACACACTGGCAACCTCAACTTACAACTGGCCACTGATGCTTTGTTATCCTTGAAAATTATGCTCTCGGTTCACTTTCTGGATAAATCATCTGCTCAGCAACTGGCCATGTTTGCTTCTGCTCCCCTGCCACCTCCTGCTCTGCAGAAGTCATTCTTATCTGGTCCTCGTTGGACAGCTCTACAAGTCTTACAGACTGCTCTACCATCTAAGTTTGATTGCTCAGGAGAGAGATATTTAATTCAAAGTAGTGATATATTGTCAATAGATTTCAAAAGGGAGGCCATGTCATCCATAATCAATGAAGTAGTGGCTTCAATATTTTTTGAAAAAGGTCCTCAAGAAGCCTTGCGTTTCTTTGATTCCCTCCAGCCTCTTCTGATGGAAAATATTTACACGGAGGGTTTCAGTGTTGGTCTGAGAGATTTCTTTATTCCTTCTACATTTGTGCATGACATCCAATTGCAGATTCAAGATGTTGCTCCTTTATTGTTCCAGTTAAGATCTACATACAACGAATTGGTAGAGCTTCAGCTGGACAAGTACATAAAACTTCTTAAAGTGCCAATGGTTAACTTTATTCTGAAATCATCAGCCTTAGGCTATTTGATAGACTCCAAGAGTGAAGCAGGTATTAACAAGGTTGTGCAGCAGATAGGGTTCTTAGGATTGCAATTGTTTATCAAAGGGAAATTCTATTCGAGGAGTTTAGTTGATGACATCTCTACACTTTTCCAAAGGAAATACCCGTATGGAAGTGAGTTCCCTTCCGAGGAATTTGGCCTGATTAAGAGTTCCTTTTTCCATGGACTGGACCCATATGAAGCAATAGTACATTCAATTGCGACTAGAGAGGTTATAATTCGCTCATCAAGAGGGTTGGCTGAGCCTGGAACACTTTTTAAGAACTTGATGGCCATCCTTAGAGATGTTGCCATCTGTTATGATGGCTCCGTGAGAAATATCAGCAGTAATTCAATTATTCAGTTTGACTACGGGTTTATTGCTGAAAAATCCCAAAGTTTGTTTCCTGCTGGAGAACCTGTTGGTGTTTTAGCTGCGACAGCAATGTCTAATCCTGCCTACAAGGCTGTCCTTGATTCCTCTCCAAGCAGTAATTCATCCTGGGATATGATGAAGGTATGCTTTTGACTCTAAATATTTTCACTTTTATGGGGTTATGGCATGAGGCGATGAGCATTGTTAAATCAGTCCGCAGACAGCATCAGATGACACAACATGAAAATACGATTTGAGTTCACATTCAGATTCTTAGATTTCACATTTACCTGCCTGTTCTTTCTGTCATCAAGTGCTAAAATTGTATCTTTACTTAATTTTTGCTTTAATTTTTGTTGTTTCTTTACGTAAATTCAGTACTTACTTTGGTTACCCTCTCACCCTTCTGTGATGCTCTTTAATCGTTGCTTGGTTGACGGATGCAATCCCAAACTTGCTTGCCAGCTTAGCATATGCGTCAGGCTTGCAACCTACAAGCTCCTTTGTGCTAAAGGAAGAAGTAAAAGATGTAACTTCTTGGTTCCACCATTTCCTTAAAGGAAAAAAGGCTTCCAAATTGAGAAATTAGTTGGGGGGGGGGGGTTCAGGCTTTTTTTTGTCCCCCCCTAGGCCTTTTCTGTTTTAGTTTTGGGCTTATGTATGCAAATTGAGAAAATATTGTGCGTCTTCTTATCATCTCGTGAAAAACTTCTGGCCTTGGAAGTTGGAACACAAGAGCAAAAGCAGCTGCGGGGAAGGCTGCGTTAGTAGTTGTATTTCTGGTTGCTGTGAATTTACCATGTAGACTCATCTTTGGAGGATAGACCTCCTGCTGAGATCACTTCTGCTGGAACAACCTTCTCGTGCCAGAAAATCCAATGCTGAAAGGAATGAGCATTTGAATGATTGTTTGCATGCTTTTGCATCACAGGTCTGTCTGAAATATGCAGGCAAACCTTATTCTTTGACATGTAGTAGTCCCGTGACTGTTCTGGATGTGTTCTTCGTTGCATATCCCATCTTTTTGTTCCATGCTCCAATTCCTTACTGTGAATCTGAAAAGCATGATCTTCTGGCATTCCCTATACATCTAATACATAATGCTAGTCACCTGTACTTGAAAGGGCTTCTCACATAGCGGATCAATACTGTATAACCACTGGTGCTCTTGACCTCCCAATAATCCCATCTTCTGTTCTATGCTCAATTTGTTGTTCACCTTGCCTCAATTTGAACAAGCATGGCCTTTCAGTCTCTAGTGATGCATTTGGAGCTTAGCATTCTTTTGATTCCAAGAACTTGTACTAAGAAATATGTATTCTTCATTCAGCTGTTTCTTCTGTTTGTGAAAAGATTTCATTTTGATTGGTCTAATGGCTTTTGTTTCTCATCCATCCAGGAAATACTATTCTGCCGTGTTAATTTCAGGAATGACATCCTTGACCGGCGTGTTATTTTGTATCTAAATGACTGTCCCTGTGGTGGGAAGTATTGTCGGGAACGTGCTTCATGTCTGGTTAAGAACCTTTTGAAAAAGGTTAGCCTGAGAGATGCTGCGGTTGAATTTCTGATTGAGTAAGTTCACCTTTTCATTTTTCAGTCTATCTTCGTGGGCATGTGATTCAGTATATTGCTTTAATCTTAGGGTGAGTCCAGGTCCTCTGGAACTGTCACTTGGTAAATTTTGAAGTCTAAAATGTTATACTTTCCGAGATCTTTCCAATCCCTGAGCTGCGGAAGGATTTGCATTCTAGATTGTTGAGGGAACCAACTCTATCACAAACAAAGCTCAAGCTTAGGATATAAGGTCCATGATTATTGTAGACTTTTCAAGCTTGGAGCACGAATAATGCACAAGCCCTTCTCTCATGTTGTGTGAAATTAGTGGGAGTATAATAACTGTATAATTAAAGCTTGCAGCCCCTAGTTACAGCTGAGCTGCTCTTATGCCATGTTGAAGGAACCCACTCGAGGACAAAGTTCAATATTGCAATACAAAGTCAAAGATTGTCGTTTTTGTATCTGAACGTGGATCATGGTTCACTAGCATTCTAGATAACCAAATGGGCAAAGCAATTTTTTTCCGCCTTCATTTTGTTAGTAAAGAATACCTACTTAACTCTTAGACGAAGAATACATCAATAGTTTAGAATTATCCTTCACTGCTACTTCAAGGATAAAGACCTTAAATCTTATGTAGCACACATTTAAAGGTACATTAATCCGTATATTATGGAAACTAATCAACTTATTGTACCATGTTCTGCATGGGCAAATGAAAATCCCAAAACCTATCATGAACAGGAATATACATTGTTTCTTTTAACATGGGCCAGAATGTCTTGTCTCGCTTTGGCACCTGTTATCTGTACTGTAGTATAAAGGGGCAATGGAACAGTAACCAGTAACCGATATGAGCTAGATAGCTCTGGTGAATTGGAGATGAGGGATTGACAAAGTTAAAGATGAAAGGGAATGTGAATTGGAGAGGAGAATAAGACGAAGGGGATGAGATAGAGTTGGGAGAAATATAAAGGGAAAGGGGATTGGGAAGCAGACACTAGAGGGGGAAGCTACTCAGACTTGAGGAAGAAGATAGACACAATTCTCATTCAATTCATCGGTATCTTCCAATTACAAGTTTCAGGCCTTATATAGGCTCCATTTAATGGAAATAAAGAAAATATAATAATACAAGAGAATGCCAAGTGTCTAGAGGGGACATGGAATAATCCCAACCAATTGTACGATTCTGACATTCTCCCTCCAATCAGCTCAACCAACTCTAGTTCAGCACGTGGGAAGGAAAATGACTGGTGGCGTTGGATATGCCCGTGGCGTCGCCTTATGTGTGGCGGGGCGTCAGGCACTGCAGGAGAACTGTGGCGTTGGTTGGCCAGTTAACACCATGACGTTGTCTTCAAGTATCTTTTAGACTTGAGCTCCGATGGACCAAGTGAATAAATGGACATAATCACAAGGGTGTAAAAGGACTTTTGATGTGCAAAGGCGTTATGGAATCATCCTAATTTGCTCGAAGTCGATGATCGTCGCCATTAGAGACTACGCTCGCCACTGAGTCTTCAGTAACCGTCGCCACAGTACAAAGGGATAGTGTCGCCCTGGGCCTTATTATACTATATTTACACTAATCC
>JAOWBR010077487.1:0-14916 GCA_028571145.1 Dionaea muscipula
GTTGCTAATATATATTTTTTCGATGATTTTTATTTTGCGAGAGTGGAGTGCTTATCGTGTCGAAGGCACGACTAACCGCTAGTGTATATATATATAAATAGTCGTATCCTCGTACCCGTACCCAATTTTTGATCCGTATCCACGTATCCTCTCTTTTTCAACTAGAGGTGTCCGACACTCGCACCCGCACTTATACTCGACACTCGCACCCGTGTCCGAGTAACATAGAAGTATAGTGATTGTTAAATGCTGTAACTTACCATGGTGTCTAACACCGTAAATTGAATGATGTGAATATGTGTGGCCGATCCCATCTAGTGAGATGTGGTCAGGATGATGATGATGATGATGATGATGATGATATTGATTTAAAAAATTAAAATTAAGAATAATAATAATAATAATAATAATAATAATATATTTAGAAGGACATAAATGATTTATCCTCTTTGTTGTACAATTTAAAACTAATGTGATACAAAAGTTTAAAAAATAAGTAAATTTTTTAATAAATTTTAATTTTACAACAAAAAGGATAAATCATTTATGTTATTTTAAATATAATGTTATTAATAATTTAATTTTTTAAATCAAAATTCTAAATAAAAATATTTTAAATGTGAAGGAAAAAGAGAAGTGTAACCCGTGCTTTGAGGAAATAAAAACGAGGTTTGGCTTGGTGTCAGCTTTGAAGTCGGAACTCTTCGTCAGGTGTGTGTCTGGTGTCCTAGACTAAAGAGAGAGGACCAAACCCAAACTTCATTTGCCCGGCTTGGCGGTGAGAGCTTGGGTAGAAGTTTTTTGTGGTAGTTCCTTCCTCGTAGTTGTTGAGGTTTGTTAGAGTTCTCACTGAATCCTTGTTGGTTTAATGATGACATTTGATGTTTTATTGTTGAAATACTAGTTGAGAAAGTCGATGTTAGTTAGATAGTTAGTTAGTCTATATGTTAGTTAGTTAGTCAGTCGACTAGTTAGTGATTAGGTCATACATTGTTTTACACGTTGTACATTGTTTTACACTATTTTTATAGTGTTATCTAGTGTTGTATTTTGTTGTATACTATTATATTTTATTTTGCTCAAACCTAATCTTTTGATTAGGTTAGGGAAATACGTGTTGGGTAGCCGACAGCTAACATAGTATATTTGTCAGATCTTCTGTGCATTGTATCCTTGCAGATTACATGCGGCCTACCCCACCTAGTGGGATTTAGTCTCGACGACAATGACGACTAGTTGAGAAAACCACCAAAAATAAAGTACAGTGAAAACCAAAAATGTTTGGTTTTCGTTGTTTTTGTTGTTGGTTGATTCCAATTTGCTTTCTTTATTACCGATTATTTTTCGGGATTATGTGGTGCTTTTGTGTAGAATTGATTATCCAGCCCTCTGGTTCCATTGCTTTTTTCATCATCTCTGATGGGTCAGAAAGATTTTCCTCAGATCTTGTATTCCCTAAAATGAGCAGCATCCTAGGTTGCTTTTCCCTAGATTGGGCACATTTGTATTCCTTCTTTTTTTTTCCTGCTTAGTGTTGTCTTCTTCTTTCTTGGTCATTTAAGGTTGCATATAATCGCATTGGGTTCAAATCTCTTACTCCGGTCACACAGTTACAACCTCTTAAAGGTGGACTTCAGCTGCTTTTTTGTCTCAGGTTGAAGGAGAGATGGAAATTAAGCTGTCATTTGCTGCTGACAGCCCCCCATTACCTGTCCTGGCAGCATCGGCTGTGGCAGGCATTCATCTGGCAGTTGATCCTTGTCTCCCCTCTGGTTCCATTCCTTTTTTCATTATCTCTGACGGATCAGAAAGGTTTTTCCTCAGATCTTGACTTTCTTCAGTACATTTGAAATTATTGGCTTGACCGTTTGATCCTTTTGAATGTTCATTTGTTTTCTGATGATATTGGTGTTATTTGTCTCTCCTTGCTGTTCTTCCTTATCTAGTGGTCCTTGTATATATTGAACATGCATTGTTACATGGAAGCTACTACTGTTAGATGAGTGATAAAATACCTATCTTGTTTGACTGCCTTTGACCTTGATCTGTGCTTCTGAAACTGGATGAGCCCCCTTTCCCCTTTCTCCCCCAAAAGTCTAGGCTTTTTGTTAAGCTAAGCTGAGAGCTGATCGTTGTTGTTTTGGAGTTTGGGATAGAGTTAGAACCTAGGGTTTTGGTTTGCAGGTTACCCAAGAAGTTGGTACTAGAAAGTAGTCAAAATTTTATATGTTGATAGAGTATTCTTCTTCTAAGGGTGCATTGCCTTTGTGATAATGCCTTTCTTACATATGGATGCTGCTAACCCACGTGAGTGATGATGTACGCTGTATGGTCTGAATAGGAAGATATGTGGTGGTCCTTACTCAAGAGCTTTATTTGGGATATGTTGGTCCTTGAGTAAGAGCTTCATTGGGGTATGTGCTGGTAGCCGACATGCAAGGGGTATAACCTGTAGAGATTCTTGTATTGCGAAAGATATCTTAGCGAATGCATTTTAATATTGCTATAATTCTCCTGCCCATCCCCCTAAAAAAAGAAAGGAAAGAGGAAAGAATAATCAAATTTATTGTGTCATAAGGAAATTATCTTTATTTTTTACTTTGCCTTTTTTTCAGACTAATACATCTACTTCCTTCTTGTGTATTATCGTTTCTCTTGCAATTCTAATAACGTCGCTATTGTGTTAAGCACCCTAATTACGAATGATTTAGTAAATTTATTACTCTTCAAGTCTTCAACCTGGGCCATATTGAGCTACAGATCGTGGCAAGAGAGAACCATATTGAGTATGTAATGGAGGACATCAAACTAAAAGGTCTGCTTATCCAAGGCTAGTGGCCTTTTCGAGTTCACTGCATCTAAACTATAGTCAAAACTCTTCCTAAATGAGGTGCTAGTTTTCTCGGCACAATTAAATTCCCTAAGGTTGTGTTTGTTTTGCAGATTGGAAAATAGGGAATAAGGAATGATGGAGGATAAGAAGAGAGATAAGAAATGATGAGATAGTGAATTGGATTAGTTATTTCATGTGTTGTTTTGGAGAACTTGTTTGTTTTACAGATAAAAGCGTCGGATAAATTTTTTTAACCAACGTTGACCGGCATTCACCGGCAGTCAGTTGTCGGGAACTAGTCAAAATTTGGTCGGAATTCGACGACCGGTCAACGCCGAGGTCTGGCCGGAATCCGATGACCGGCGGCCGATCAACGCCGGTTGCTGGGAATTGGCCTGAATTTGGCCAAAATCTGACGACCCGCTGCCGGTCAATTCCAATCAACACTGGTCAATGCCCTATCAATGGCGGTCAACATCGCCGGCCACCACCCCACCACCACCTGCCACCGCAGCCACCACTACCATCTTATCCGACATGGGTGGGATAAATAATGACACGGGGGGGATTGTCATTATTTATCTCACATTTTTTCGTCATAAACAATTCGGGGGATTAGTTATCCGGCAAAAAAAAGCTCAACCAAATACAGGATAAGCTATCCCACGGATTATTAGTCCTATCTCATGCCCTTTATCTTTGTAACAAACATGGCCTAATGGTTTTGACTAATCTGTGAATCCTTCCTCAATATTTTTGTGAAAATAAAGAATCAAACGAAGTAAGTTACGGTTGTATGTTGAGTTTTCACTAGTAAATTGTGAGGTTAAAATAGAAAGACATATTATGAGACACTTGGGATACATCCTTGTCAGAGTTTGTTATTTGTGATTAATGTATCGAATTCATAATTGGTGAAGTATAGCGAGTCTTTCAAACATCCTTTTTTTTTCACCCTTATGTGTGGGGGACAGGAATCTACAATTCACGGTCTTTTTTCTTTTTCTGTAATCTTGCATCTACCTTGAGGAATTATAGCTGACATTGTGAAATTTCTATTTGATTGGGAGGCCAAAATCTGCAATCTATAGTAGCACTTTTTAGTTTGTTTTATTTTGACCCTTTTTGTGGTCTTTTATCTTTTAAAACAGATCGTTGTCCTTATGGATCTTGCAAAACCATCTACTAAAGTTAATATTTTCATTATCTTGTCTTCACTAGCCTTAAAAGGGAAAGTATGTATTAACGATCCCTTGGACGTGTTTTACCATGTGGGATGTCGTATCAGTCTCAGGCTGTTGTAGTCGCGGTGGTGGAAGAGTTGCACATAAGACCACATCTGCATAGGGAATCAACTGGTGGAATCAGTGTTTCAGGCATGAAATAATTTTCTCCATTTGCAACACAACTTTTTAGCTCATACATTCACGAGCTTAAAATAGCTTTTTCCCCAAATGACTTGCATGCTTTCTTTTGGTAGATATTTGGTCAAGTGTCTTTATTGTCTTGATGGTTTCATGGCTTTCTTGATCTGTGTGTCAGTTTCATATTCATGTTCACTGTCTTGGCTGATACTCACGACATTAGTCAGATTGAAACATTTTCTCCCCTTACTGTTAGAGGATACAGTTTCTTGTGATCCTTCACTTATTAGGTTTCTTGTATCACAGGCTGAAATTGAATGGAACGTTGGTCCTCCTTCGTTATATCGCTCGAGTTGCAGGTATCCAAAACTTGTATGGGAAGAACCCTTATGAATCCGGGAAGGTGAGGTTTGCAATCTTCTTCAGCTTTTATGTTTTGGTAAATCCAAATACCCATTGTTAATGATGACCACAAATATTTCTTCCTTTGTCCAGATTGACGAGTGGTTAGATTATACCCCAATTTTTTCTTCTGGGTCTGAATTCGAAACTGGCTGCAGCAATGTGGACAGTTATTTATTGAAAAGTACCTTTTTGGTTGGTCATGACTTGTCCATTGCAGATGTAGCTTTATGGTCAGCTCTTGCTGGTAATGATTCTTACCTCTCTGTATATTTTGCATTCAAATTCAAGTTGAGATGCTAAACATGAAGTTCTTTGCATCCATGTCGTGCCATCTAATTATGTTACCCTCTTTATACATGGAGCCGTTGACATCTCAGATAACTATATGTAGTCGCATCATGTCGATTCTCACATACTGCATCTGCTATTTTGTCTCTTCACAGAGCCTTGTTTAGCTGTATTAGCCTTCCTGAATAAGGGTAAATATCTGATGTGCATTACCTCATCCTCATGTTGGTAGTTGTTGATCGAGGACCTAAATATTGCATATAACATATCCCAATAATAAGGTTGCCTTATGAATGACTTTTCGGCACTGCTGGTTGCTTTCAGAAGCTATAAATATAAGCCATCAGTTCCTGATGGGTTATTCGTCTCTGACTGTTGATTGTCAATGAACTCGTTTGTGCCTAGCTGCTGTGTTTTTCTCTTTTGCAGAGCCTGAATGACCACTTACAGTTAGATGCTATATGGACCTCTATCTCGTCAAGTTATTATTCACCTTTCCGTTGAGCATAACATGCAATTCTGTGCACTCTAATTTTCTTGCTTGAAGAAAAAGGTGGATCCATGTTTCACTTGTTGGCATTTCGATCATGTATGTATTTGCACTTATCTTCATCTGCATGTAAGAGAAAGCTTGACTTAATTCATTTGCTTCACATCTTCCATCTTGCAGGAACTGGGCAAAGGTGGGAAAGTTTGAGAAAGTCAAAGAAATATAAAAATCTTATCAGGTGGTATAACTCCATAACTTCGGAATATAGCTCACCATTGAACACAGTGTTAGGGATGTACGTGGGGAAAAAGGGTTTGGGGAAGCCTGATGCTATTAAATTGAGAGAGCAGGAGTTAGAACATCAACCAAAGACTCCAAATGGTCAGATAAATGATAAAGCAAAAGCGGTTAGCCGTTCGACATCTGAAATAGATCTTCCTGATGCCAATGTTGGCCAAGTTTGCTTGCGGTTTGCACCTGAGCCCAGTGGCTACCTCCACATAGGGCACTCAAAGGCTGCCTTGTTGAATAAGTATTTTGCTGAAAAATATAAAGGTAGGCTCATCATTCGCTTTGACGATACTAATCCAGCAAAGGAAAGCAGTGAGTTTGTGGAAAACCTTCTCAAGGATATTGAGACTTTAGGCATTGTCTATGATGCTGTAACATATACATCTGATTACTTTCCCGACCTGATGAAAATGGCTGAGGACTTGATCCACCAGGGCAAAGCTTATATTGATGATACCCCACGTGAACAAATGCAGAAAGAAAGAATGGATGGAATTGAGTCCCAGTGCAGGAATAATAGTGTGGATAAGAATATTGAACTGTGGAATGAGATGATTGCAGGGTCTGAGAGAGGTCTAATGTGCTGCCTCCGGGGAAAGCTGGACATGCAAGACCCAAACAAGTCTTTACGGGACCCAGTCTATTACCGATGCAACCCAATTCCTCATCATCGAATAGGGTCCAAGTATAAGTTGTACCCAACCTATGACTTTGCTTGTCCTTTTGTGGATGCCGTGGAAGGTATAACACACGCGCTAAGATCTAGTGAATATCATGATCGTAATGCTCAGTATCATAGGATACAAGATGATATGGGAGTGAAGAGGGTTCACATTTATGAATTCAGCAGATTGAATATGGTATATACTCTCCTCAGCAAGCGTAAGCTTCTGTGGTTTGTTCAGAATGAGAAGGTGGATGGCTGGGATGACCCCCGCTTTCCCACTGTTCAAGGCATTGTTCGCAGAGGGCTAAAAATAGAGGCCTTGATACAATTCATACTTGAACAGGTAAGGAACTGTATTTTTTCAGCACATATACTTTTTAAATGTTTTCGGTTTTTATTTTGGTGCACTTTTTTACTCTAACTACTTTCTAGCAGGTAAAGTCGTGTGCTAACCCTGCCCAGGCAAAACAAGTTCTCATTCTTTTTTTAAAAAATTTAGGGCAGGCTAGCTTTGAATCTTAGATGTAGCTTTTCATTTTATGTCACAGGGTGCATCAAAAAATCTCAATCTTATGGAATGGGACAAACTCTGGACCATCAATAAGAAGATCATAGATCCTGTGTGCCCGAGACACACTGCAGTAATTGCGGATCGTCGTGTTTTGGTCACATTGATAGATGGTCCTGCAATGCCATTTGTTCGCATCATTCCACGACATAAGAAGTATGAAGGTGCAGGAGAGAAGTGCACTACATACACAAAAAGAATATGGATTGATCATGGAGATGCAGAAGCCATTTCTGCTGATGAGGAAGTGACCTTTATGGATTGGGGGAATGCAATCATTAAGAAAATTGAGAAGGATGAGGCTGGGAATGTGACCCACTTGACTGGTGTTTTGCATCTTGAGGGGTCAGTTAAGGCTACAAAGTTGAAGCTGACTTGGCTTCCTGAAAGTGATGAATTGATTAAACTCTCTCTCGTGGAGTTTGATTATCTTATCACAAAGAAGAAGGTGCATCCTAATCTATCTCTTCCCTCTTTTTATGTTGTCAAAATTACTTCATTCTCAACTGCCACTATATTTTGATAATTTCAAATGTGATTGTAGATTCATGGTGTTTTTTATTCTTATGACTCATAAATAGCCCTATGAGTGGACCTTGTGCCACGAATTAAATCTGAGCTTGTGTCGCCTTTTTATTCTTTGACTGTTCTCCTATAGATTAACTGACATCATCACGTGCAGTTCATTCCGTGCCTGAATGTCCAGTGTATTCTTTCCTTTTAATCCTGTCATGATTCTCATCTTTGCCTGTCTAAGCATTGCCTTTTGATAATTCCACAGAGATATTTCTTTAAATGTAGCGCTCTGTTCCATTGGATGGATGGTACTCAGTTCATTTATTCTACGCCTCTGGTCATAGATTTACAGATGAAAAAAAAGAGTTGTGACATCTGACTTGAGATTTGCACGTGTTATGTGAATTGTCAAGGTTAACACTCCTTTTTGGTCAATCAAAGTGATTTTGATTATAGATGTTATGTTGAATAAAACAGTGGGCTTAGTTTATGGACACCAATTCACCAAATATTGAACTACCGGAGAAGACTACTTATGTTGGATGTGGAGTTTGAGGTGTTGTTTTATCCTTGTCAATTTTTCAGCTGGAGGAGGATGAAGATTTCGTTGATGTGCTTAACCCTTGCACAAGGAAGGAGACGTTGGCATTTGGAGATTCGAACATGCGGAATCTTCAACATGGAGAAATCTTACAGCTGGAGAGGAAGGGATACTTCAGATGTGATGTCCCTTTCTTCAGGTCTTCAAAGCCTGTGATTCTTTTTGCAATTCCTGATGGAAGGCAGCAAACAGTGTTCAGGTAAGAAAATCAGATTCCATTACCCTGATCAAACTTCTGCTTCTCAGAACTTGTTTTTATCACTTAAATTAGTTGGGTTGGTCATCTCATTTTAGTCTATCGGCAATTTCTCACTTTGGAATGCAAAATGTTATTGTTTTTTTAATGTCAGCTCATCATCGTCGCCATCATCATCATTTCTATGTACGCTTCCCACTAAGTGAGGTCGACTGCACGTATTCAAATGATACGTTCACATAAGATCAGATAAATATAGTATATTGGCTATCAGTTATCTAACACATACTGTCTTAGTCTAATCAAAATGTTAGGTTTGAGCTAAATATATTTCTTACTTACTCCCTTCTTTTGTAACATCCACCAAACCATTCTTTCGACACTCTATCATACATCTTTTCAACATCAATGAAGATCAAGTGTAGGTATGTTCTCCTCTCTTTAGACTTTACTACCATACCACGTATCAAGTGGATGACCTCCATAGTAAAGTACCCTAACATGAACCCAAACTAATTTGCGGCTACTCTCGTTCTTTGCAACCTCTGCTCGTTTAATTTTTCTCATAGTTTTATAGTGTTACTTATAAGCTTAACCCCTCTATAGTTTGTACATTCCTACACACCCCTTTATTTGTAGAGAGGTACAATTATACTTTTCTGTCAAACTTCCAACATCCTCATGTTTCGGATCTTCTTAAACAACCCACACAACCACTACACTCTAATATGTCCCAAAAGGTCTACTATATTATATAATCCTATTGGTCTGACAAGCCCCATATGTTAAAGCGAACTTCCTCAATTTTCCAAATCTGCAGTCTCCCTCTGGTGGTTAGCCGATTGCTCACTATACCTCAACACCCTCATGGAAGTTTTCCCACTTTGTGCAATATTGACACCATCAACATACCTATATATAGCCCTCAATGATGGACTCAGGCACTCGTCTCCCAGAACACTCCATCTCCATCGTCCTTCTCTATGTTAGCTTTAATCTGAGTCTTCAAACTGGAGGAGAGACCGTTGTCTAAAGTATGGTGGATGATCTTGTACTTTGGCCTGCTTTGTGCGTTTAGTATTGATCCGACTTGTTTTGAGCTTGAGTATGAAGTAGTTGTTTATAACCTTCTGGCCTATGCATACTGCATCTATAAATAAGTTTGTGGTCACTCTTGGGTCTAAACCCTATCAATTTAAGCGAATGATCATGCAGTACTCATAATGTAACATCATGTATAATAAGGTGGTAATTTAAACAGAACATGAATCAACGGTATACTTGTCGGCGGGGAAACAATTGAAAAATATATAGATCAATATATAGATCGAAAATTTTATGGAGTGAAATAAGATCCAGTCGCTAAGGTTTGTGTTGAATGTTGTTGGAGGGTAGTAAGGATCTAAGTATTGCTTCCCAGGATATAGTAGTGTAAACTGTTTCAAGTGGAGCAACACCCTAGTTCAGGACTCTAGGCCGTGTTTGATTTTCGGATTAGAAAATACGGGATAAGTAATAATAGAGGATAAGGTGATGGATAAGTATTAATGAGATAGTAAGTTCCATTTCTTATACTATGTGTTGATTTTATAAACATATTTATTTTGCAGATAAAATCATCGGATAATCACCACCAACACCACCACCACCACCCCCACCCAGCACCACCAGCCATCAACCACCACCACCGCTACCATCCAGCAACCACCCACCACGAGCACCACTCACCACCCACCACCACCTGTAGTCACCGACCACCACCCAGCCACCCATCATCGCCACCTATAGCCACCACCGTTGCCGCCACCACCTGCAGCCATCTACCACCGCCACCTGTAGCCACCCAGCCACCACCACCATCACGTGCAATCCTATTCAATATGGGTAGAATATATAATATCATAGGGGTGTGGTATTATATATCCTATATTTTTATGGGATATGAATATGTCTGGATAGTAAATCCGGACATAATTTTGCTAAACAAACACGGGATAAAAAAATATTGGATTTATAATCTCATATTTTCTTATCCCGCAGTGAAATCAAATAGGTCCTAAAGCTTCATGTTGAGTAGGTATGTTCTAGATTTACGAAACCTGATGACTCTGGAAACCAAAGAATAAAAAAGAAGTAAAGAAAATCAGATTGATGAGAGGAAATGTTCTGTTTATGAGAACAAAATAGCTTAGAGATTTTTGAATGTATGGGCATCGCCTTCCCGCTAACTAGTGGCTCTTCCTTGGAAGAGACATGTATATATGTGGTGCCCTTGGGTCCAAACCCATTGCATAACTTGAGGTATATATGCATTCACATGTCCTCAACCTAACCAACTTGGGATTGAGTTCTCTCTCACATTTTCTATTTTGTAGTTAGTCCTGACCATGGTTCTGGAACCGTCGGTTTCGGTTTGAAAATCGTCGGTTTTGGGCCGGTTCCGGTTCCGCTGGTTTCGGTTCTATGTACAGACGGTTCCGGACCGGTTCACGGAACCACTGGTTTCGGTTCGATTCACGGTTTCGGTTACGGTTCCGGTTACGAACAATTCCGGACGAATTTCGACAGTTCTATTTTTGTAAATTTTCAATTAGTGATGCATATAAAAATTTTTAATTAGTGATACATATACATACTCAATTTTCAATAAAAAAAATTATAAAAATTTACACATTAATGAGGATTAGTTACGAAAATTATCAGAATATCTAAACAATTTAGAATATCTAGCTAATGAATCTTTATAAATAAATCTAGACAATTCATTATTTAAAAAATTTATTATTTGCAGAACATCTAAATAATTCATCATTATCATCGGAAATAAATTTAGCTAATAAATCTTTATAAATATTATCAGAATATCTGAATAATTTATTATTTGTAACACCTATTATTTGTGTATAATTATTTGATTTCAAAGTTTACCTAAAAATTATATTATGTTTACTAAAGTTTTTATTTTCTCTTCAAATATATTTATTTATTTTTTAAACTGTCGGTTCTGACTAGTTTTGAACCGGCGGTTCCGACCGGTTCCGATCCGCCAGTTCCGGCCGGTTTTGAAACCGTCGGTCCCAGTTCCAAATATAGAGGAATCGGAATCGGACCCTTCTCTAAAGAGCCGGTTCTGATTTCGAAAATCGACGGTTCGGTTCCGGTTCGATTTCGCTTCAAAAGCGAACCTTGGTCAAGACTGTTTGTAATATCAACTTTGTCAATTAAATCTCACGTCTTCGCGGTGTAGTTCTCACATGGCATACTATATGACAAGACATTTAACGCCAAGACATGATATGTCTTCCGGTTTTATTTTTAATATTCTCTATGACAAGGTATGTTCCATTTTTATCTATATATAAAAACATAAAATTAGCTGGTATATACACATTAGTTTATCAATATATATTTCTAATTTTCATATATACTGAACGAGTAAACTTATACTTGGTCCCTATATTCTTTTTACAATTACTGTTGAATTGTAAGGATCAAAAGTTGTCATCATCATCATCGTTCTCATCCACATGATCAAATCTCACTAGATGGGGTTGATCATCTATATTCATTAAGATATATCCACAAATATTCGACAAATATAGTACGTTAGCTGTGAGCTATCTACGCATTGTCTTATCATAATCAAAAATTAGGTTTGAGCTATATAGAATAATAGAGTAATATAATATAATATAATATAATATACAACAATATGCAGTAATATATAAAAGTGTGTAGCAAATGCAAATGCATGACAGTACTTGATAAGAAAACATCCCTAGTTAACTTGCTAACTAACTAACCATCTATCTAACTAACTTTTCATGACCGTTTCTCACTAGGTGGGGTTAGCCACTTATATTCTTCTCTTCCAATCCGTTTCATACAAAGCATCCGATACACAAAGTTGTAATATGATAAAATTCGTACGGATCACTTTATCCCACGTCTTCTCGGTCATTTTTTGTTTTTTTTCTACCTTTCAACACAGTGAATTTTACTCTCCTAATAGGCGTATCTGTCTGTTTTCACCATATGTGGCCTGTGTTGTCCCTCCCACATCTTATCAACCATCGGTATCATCCCAATCTGTCCATGAATCTCCTCATTCTTTATTTTATCCATCGGGTAACACCGTACATCCATCTCACCATACGCATCTTCGTCATTATTATCCTCTGTACATGATTCTTCTTGATCGACCAATACTTTGTCTCACACAACAAAATGGACCTAATCGCGTCTGATAAAATTTTGCTTTCTTCTTTAAAGGTACTCTCTTGTCACATAAAATACTCGATGTGGCTTTCCATTTTAGCCAACTCGTATCAATTTTATGTATAACGTCTTCGTCAATCTCTTCATCCTCCTGAATAACACCTCCTAAGTATTTGAACTTATTTATCCTATGAACATTCCATTCATCTCATTATGTCTTACTTTTGCTAATTCAGAGTCCTTTATTTTTTAAAACAATATCATCGGTAAAGAATATGCACAAAGGTACTTCCTCCCCCACCTCCCTCCCAATATCATCAAAAACTGTACAGTCATCAATTGTAAATAATATCTGATTTTATAGTGGAAGTGTGTACAATCTTTGAATGTTAGGCTACGAACAAAGATCGCCTTCTTCTTCTCTCCACCCGGGGTTCGAAATCACGAGGACTCCAGATTGGTGCCCACGGTTCAAATGCTCTCTCCTTGTGTTTTCTTTCTTTGTGTGTGGAGATGATGATCAAATCACAAAAACTCACGTGGGTTTAATTCTCCTTGCTGTACTTATATATTAAAATTTTCCCCAGATTTTATTCCCCGATACTCGTCAAATTCTCCCCACAATATCCAATGTTCTAAATGGCGTTCGGTGGTGGTGTGGTGTCGAGCAACCGTCAAGCGTCAAGGCCGACTAGGTTAGACGGTGCCAAGCTTCTCGACATTTCTATGTTTTGTTTGATTTTTTTATTTGGGTAATTGAGTTTAGAGTTGGATTGAGCTTTTAATTTTGGATTAAGCTTTTTAATTTTAGATAATTAAGTTTTAAGGTTTTGTTTGTTTTATTTGAGGTTGTGTTGAATTTCTTGAAAAAAAAAAATTTTACTGTCGTAATCTGCCATTCTTCACCGTCAAGGAGCGCCACAATCCGCCAAGACGCTAAGAAAAAACGACTAGGGGTTAGACGTGGCTCAGGCACTGCTAAGCGCCTATGTTATAACTCGTATTTTATAACCATTTTTATAATGTTTTTTGTTTAAATATAATTGATTTATCATATTAGAGATTTTCAGTTTTTCGGTGAATAGTATTTTCGTGAATAGTGTTCTCGGGTTTTACATGGTCTTTTGGCTACTTTTTGCATTGTATTCCGTACGATCGATAGTTTGATACCGGCACGACCGAGATGATGAGACTTGAACGATGAGTACCATTTTGACATATGTTGACTTCGTGGATTCTTATGGATGAGTCGGTTTGTGATGTGACGTTTTTTACGGTTTTGAATTTGGATTCATGGGGACCGTGTTTTAATTTCATGATTTTTGATGATAAGTTTGAGACATTATGGATTAGTTACCACGTGTGTTGAGGTGTTAACGAATGTTAGAGAGTTAGAGGATGTGTTGCCTTTGTTGACTTTTGTGGTTTTTTGTTTTAATGATGATGGGGTTGAGTGTGAAGAGGATTTGTGAGGTGTTGGAGGGTTTTAGGGGCTGATTTTAGCCCTTTTTGGCCATTTGCACGTGTAGACACAAAAGGAATGAAAGAGGAGAAGTAAGGGAGAGAAGAGAAGAAGAGGAAGGAAGAAGAGAAGGGGATTCTTGGAGATTTTGTCATTTTCATCTTCTTCCATTTGAGTTTGAGGGTGAATCTTGCTTGTTCATGGTTAGAGTGCACTTGGACATCACTAGCGAGCCTTGAAGATCTTCCATTTGTTGCCTTTGAAGGTAAATGCTTGTTGTTTCCTTTGGTTTCCTTGATTTCATGAGCTTGGATGGATTTTTGATGATGTCAAGTTGAGTTTTGCATGTGTTTGAAGTTATTGAAGACTTTGGCATGGTTAGTTTAGCCATTTGAGGCTTGTTTGTGATTTTGGAGATGAGGTTTGATGGGTTTTTCATGTACTTCATGGTTTCCATCACTTTTCCTAGGTTGAGAGCTTGGATTGTTTTTCATGGTTGTGGTTTCAAGTTTGGCATGTTGTTAATGGTCTAGGATGGCTTGGTAGGCCTTGTTTCATGTTTTGTGATGTGTTAGTGGAGTTAGATTAAGGTTTGATTGATTTTTGGTTCGAGTTTTGTGTTTAGGAGAGTTTTTGCATTCTGGTTGTGATTTTTGTTTTGGCAGGTTTTGACCAGTGATTTGTAGCTGGATACGGTGGGGAGCGGTGTGACCTCATAGGACTTTTATTTCCTTTCCGTTGCATGATTTTGGATACTCTGATTTAGAGTTTTAACCTGATGGTCATTTTGGTTGTTGTTTCCCTGTTTGGGACTTTGTTGTATCAGATACGTATTTGACCTTGTATTTACGTTTCCGTGCATGGTGTTTTAGATAACCCTCTTTCGGTTTGATCTATTTTAGTATGTTGATTTTATTTTTTTTGGCATCAATGACTCGTGGCTCACCCCATGGGTTATTGCCGGTAGCTGATAGTACGCATCGTCGGGCATGCTATAATTAATATTTTTAAATCACG
>JAOWBR010077598.1:0-14915 GCA_028571145.1 Dionaea muscipula
TCTCACCGTCCCGTATATATATATATATATATATATGTGTGTCTGCTATATGGCAAAGTGACTAAAATATTTTTGGTCTTGATGCTGAGTTCCATCCAGCTCTTGTGAATATCTTAGGGCTGGAATTTATGGATGTCTTTACATCTGCACAACTCAATCTGTATGCCATTTCCTTTCTGAATATATACTAGTGACAATAATTTCTAATGTTTGATAGATCTGCTTCACAGGCATTGCTGAGTAGTAACGCTCTGGTTATGCTTAATTCTTACAGGGCAGATAAACATCATTGTTGCATGCCCTGGCTTAATTTTCTCGTGATCTTCATGGGGATGGAGTTGATATTTTCTTCTCCTCGGTTTTAGCTAGGGAGCTAGTGTGGGTGATGGAAGCTGGACTGGAATTAATGGATCATATTGGTATTAATTTGCAGTAGTTATGTTCTTCATAATGTACATTTGGAATTATGGAAGTAAATTAACTAAAATATGAAACAGAAGTTAGGCAAATTAAGAATGCCTATAGACCTTCTACATTTCCTCTCTGAGGGTTTTTTTTTTTTTTATGCTATGCCCAGAAGTTTTGGAAAATGTTACATTTTAGATGGCCAAGACCATTAGGATATAGATTTAATATACAACACATTAAAAAAAATACACAAGCTCATATAAAATGAGTGCATATTAGTAGCCAACCGTTGGCGCGTTATATTTGTTGGATTATGTATATACACCAGAAATTACTCGTATCATTGGCACGGCGAATATTCTTACAATTTCATTCATCTTTACACAAATTATATGTGCATGTGTCCATGTCCGTGTCCGTGTCATGCTGTGTAATTTGTTTAAACTTTTAATAAAAAAAGAATAAAAATCATATCAACATTTGACTCATTTTGACCATCGTAAAAAATTATGAATTTTGACTATAAATTATGGGTTGTATAATATTTGTACAGTGAGATATAAAAGAAAAAAAAATTATAAATTGTGTAATATTTTGTGAATGTGTTGTAAAAGGGAGAGAGGGTGAGAGAGAGAGGATGAGTGATTAATATTAGCGGTTGATGTATTTTGATCCAATTGAAGAAATGTGTGAAAATGTTTGTGAGAGAGTTATAAATGAATGAAATAAGATACAAAATTCAAAATCCATTAAGTATAATATAATATAGAGATATCCTACTAATACGTATAGTCGACTCCACCCAATGGAAAGAGTTCACAAAAATCAATTATATTTGATGACTTTGTTTTTCGAAAATGATTGGAGCACAATCAAAAATGGTTGTTTTTTTTTGTTGTTGTGTAAGATCACAACTATTGAATTTTTCTTGAGATTCTAAATAAAGGTTGATGAATAGGATTGAATAGTAAAATGAATGATATAAATGATATTGTGCAGAGAATATTGTGTTTGTATCATGATTCTTTTTTTTTCTAACACGATCGCTTCGTTCTCTTCCCCTTGCTGAAGGCACACCTCTGTAATTTTATCTTTTTCTTTTTGTTAATTTATTTTGGTAAAATGGTAATATACTATCAACTTTTCAAAATAAATACTACCATTTTATCATTTTTAAAATAAAAATGATAATTTACCACCGAAAATATTTGTATGAAAGAGTAATATACTGCTGTATTTGTTTTGAGCCAAAAGAATATATATAAAAAAAATCTGCGCAGGGTAATCACCTTCATGAACTGTATACAAGATGCCAGCCTGGCTTTACCGTTGATGTCCAAGAATCCAACGGCGCCAGTGTCTCTGATTCTGACTGTCCTAGGATCACCGTGTAATCAAACGGTCCAGATCTTCCGATCGCTTTCTCCAAAACTAATGCAATTCCCAGAGGGCTACAACTAACTGACGGAAGCTGCTACTTGTACATAATTCCCAATCGATATGCAGATCGAATGGGAAAACATGTGAGTAGGGGTGCCATGTGTGGTTTTGAGTTTACAAATGGAGTCCAAGTAGAATAATTGCTAACTGATCCAGATTCCAGTTTGCGAGCCAGAGCCGAGCCCATCGGCTTCTTCCTCCCTCCCTCCCTCTCTGTCTGTGATCACGAGGAGACAAGCGCCATTGCTGCCCTACTCTCTAAAAAGACGGGGAACTCGTGATTTTGGGAAGGTTGTTTGTTTCGTTCGTTATTGATTGTTTCCGATGCTTTGAGTGTTGTGATTTGTTTCGTATTCTTTGCATTTTTGTGTTTTTGGTTCTTGAATCTTGGAAACTGCGATTCTGTTTTGTGTTTTCTGAATGTGGTTTGTTATTCTAAGTACATTACACGGCTTTCGGTGGGGGATCTGCGAGTGGAGATGAGAATGATTTTCCTCTTGGAACGGAAGAGATTATCGCAAGAATTTCAACTTCATTGATATAGGTTAATTTGCTTTTTGGATAGATTTCGTCGAGTGGTTCAATTTCATTGGTTGTGCTTCCATAGGTCTTTGTTATATAACTTGTTATTGAAAAGTTTTCTGGTTTGGGGGATGTCACAGTCGACAGTTATTCTCTTCAAGACTAAGATATTTTAAACATGATGACCATATAATGAATGGGCTTCTCAGAAAAGATGATACATAATGGACAAAGACAATTGTTGTTGACTTGCATCGACGCAGTGGCGTAATATATTGATGGCTTTACTTATGTCCTTTGTTTGGCTGTTTCAGTCAATGTACTTTTCGGATTTCCATAGGCATGCGAATGTCGTGCACGGTTTTGGTTTTTCATTTTTCGATCGCTGCGGAAAAAAATAAGACGTATTTGCCTGGATACTGCTACCATATATTAGGTTGAACTATGTTTGTGATCAACAGTTGTCTTTTATGGATGGGCTCAAAGTCAAAATAACCTCATGTACCTCATGGCTAGGAAAGTTATATTCAGGTTGTAGTCCATTTCTCCCAAAATTGCTACATCTGGCTGATTAGTTATCTTTTCTTCCCTCACATTTTCGGCGTGGGACAAACAAGATCTAATTCTGTAAAACGTCTCCTTTATGAATGTTTTGATTTTGATCCTATGTCTGTGTTCCTCATCCTTTTGTTCTGTTCTGATCTATTGAATTTTCGAGGCATTAGTCGCCTACTCTACTGCAAAGTGTTCATCCTTGACATTGGAACCCTTTGGTGAAGTTGAGTAAAGCAATTGAGAGTGCAAAGTAGGTCCCAATATAGCTTGAAAGTTTGAAGAAATGCTTTTGCTTCAATTTGTGACTTAGGTCATGGGAAGACGGGGGATGCAATAGTTGTTTCGCTGCATGATCTGTTTGTTCTCAAAATTGGATTTGGATTTTGCATGAAAGATTGGTGCCATCACCTGTAATACACTGAAAACAGATCTCAAAACCAGGAGAGAGGAAGAGAGAAGGAGCCTTTGTATCCTCACACTGTACTTATACATCCTTCTCTTCCAATCCTTTAAATGCTTCCGTACGTATAACATTGGCATTTAAGGATAAAACAATGTATATGTCTCGTTTTCCTCCTCATCATTGCAGACTTGGAGAAGAACAAGCTTAGTAGACTCTTAGTCTGCCTCCTTTTTTCATTCCACGTCCGTCTCCTTTTTTGATAAAAAGAGAATAGATTGGGAAGAACTTGCAAATAGAGTAGGAAGCTGGAAAAGAGAATGTCACTGCCTAGTGCTCATGCAATTGAACTTGGCTTGATTTGATATTGAAGTCACTCCCTGCCATAACAACTTGTTTCTCTCAATGATTTCTTTCAGTTACAAGTAAGGCCCCTAAGATGGTTGCTGAGGGATTCACAGTGGATCTGAATAAGCCTCTTGTATTCCAGGTAATATTTTTCTTGGCTTTTTTTGTAGGTTTCCTTTGATTGTATTTGCCACGTGCTCTGTGAGGAGCTTCAAGCGTTGTCATCTTTGTGTATATGCTCTTTATGCCGTTGATCTGCGATTTTGTGACTCTCATTCAGCTTGCGGCTGAGAATTCCTGGAAGTTATCTAGTGCCTGGTTGTTTAGCGGGATTTGAATCATGTTGTATTTCTATATGTTGACAACGTCTTTGACAGGTTGGACATCTTGGAGAAGATTATCAAGAATGGGTACACCAGCCTATTGTCAGCAAAGAAGGCCCTCGCTTTTTTGAAAGTGATTTTTGGGAGGTATTATTCCTTTGTGTGTTTATGAAGCTTCATAAATAAATTAAAGCTATGCATCCCATGGGACGTCACTGTGCATGTATTTGAGATTAATCATCACTCGTCTGCACCTTTTGAAGTGCAATCTTGATCTGATTCTGATGTCATGTCTGCTTAATGCAGTTTCTAACCCGCACTGTATGGTGGGCTATTCCAGTAATTTGGCTACCAGTTGTCTGCTGGTTCATCTTTCTGTCTGCACAGATGGGTCACACAACTATTGACATAGTTCTACTGGTGGGATTTGGCATTTTTGTGTGGACTTTTGTGGAATATTCTTTGCATCGCTTTCTTTTCCACATAAAAACAAAGAGCTATTGGTTAGTTACTGTGTCCTGTGACATTTTTTCCTTGTGGTTTTGGAGATTTGGATTCAAATTGTTCTCCTTTAGAACTTTGAAATCAATATTGATTCTTGGCAATTATTCTAGGGCAAACACTGGACACTATCTCATCCATGGTTGCCATCATAAGCACCCTATGGATGGCCTACGCCTTGTCTTCCCTCCTGCTGCAACTGCTGTTTTATTGATACCAGTAAGTGCTGCTTCCACTTGCTGTGCCATGTATCTTTTTTTGTTGGAAGCTTTTGAAGTTGGAGCTATGTATTCACACATTACAATCTTAACAATTGAATCGAGAAAAATCTTTGCAAGACTCAGGACAATGCTCGATAAAATGATGGTGCTAATAAATCTTAACATTTTCCTCTCATGATTTTGTGTATAGAAAACCCATTTGTCATATGATTGGGCTATTGAGCAATCAGTCAGAAGTCAACATTGAAGATTACCTTGGTTTAATTCAGACTAGGATCACTAACGGTGTTGTTATGATCTTGACTGTTATAATCTATTACATTTTTTCCCCTGAATTATTTGCATGTGAGAAGCACTTTGAAGCTTCATAATTTCACATACATGCCCCCATGTGTAGCCTACTTAATGGTGGAAAATGGAAATCTACTTCATTTGTGGACGAAACACTGAATGGGGTGGGACATCAACATGAAAGTTTGAGTTCCAGAATTTCCTACGTAACAGAAAGCCAAATTTGAGTACAGATTATCTTGATATTGCCGTTAATTTTCTATCCTGCCCAGGGCAATGTTTTAGATTTATCTATACAACTTCCGGTTAAAGGGATTAATCTATTAAGTAACCTTTGAGAGTATTCATCGTGGTTTGTGGTAGTGATATCAGAAATATGCTTGTCGATTGCATGCCGTACTTGTACTGTCTTCATTCATTTCGATAGGTCAGTAAGCCGTAAATAAAGGCAAATGTCTTGAGTTTTGTCTGGGGGTTTTCTTTCGTTATTCTTCTCCCTTCTTGCTCTATCCCTGGCAAAGACCTGCAAGGTGCCATGCTGGCTAACACATGCCACAAAACAGCAGAGGAAAGCTAAGCTGAGGGCTACAATCTCATGGGGTTTGCATCCTCTCCTTCCTGTATGACAGTTGGGTGCCCTTGCCATATTTTGCTAAAGTGCTTGTCCATGTACTGATGTCCTGGTCTGTGTGCCTCAATATCATAGTGGAGTATTTAATATATGCTTATGGTTGCTTCATAACCTTCTGTCTGGTGCTTCTGACATAACTGTTTATATTCTAGTTCTGGAACTTGGTTAAGCTCTTTGCGACTCCGTCAACTACTCCTGCTCTTGTTGGAGGTGGTTTACTGGGATATGTAATTTATGATGTCACACATTACTATTTACACCATGGACAACCTACAAGCGACTTACCTCGAAACCTTAAGGTAATTGTTACTATCATAGATGGCCTCTTTTGATGTCTTTAGAACTTAGAAGTGTCTTATCTGTGATTAATTCATATCCCGAAAAGAACACAATTTTAGTTTCTTTTTATGTATGGTCAAAAGATGATTGGTGACACTAACTTGTTTGTCATTTGAAAGGAAATCTTCGGCTGGATGTGTATTTGATGAATGACTATATTAGCAGGTGCTACATTAATAGTTCAAAGCCATCCTTTCTTTCCCATCATAGGAGTTCCTCTACACTCTTACTAATGAACAAACTGAACTGGTAAGCTATAACTTGTCAACGGGGATCGATGTTCATATTACATAGTCAGTTGGGAGAAGTTGTCACCTCAGCACCATGTGGACTACAAGCTATTTATTGTGCGTCATCACTAACAGTTTTTTTTACCTGCCCCCAAAAAGTTATAATTAGCTATGAAGCTTGTTCGGCGGATGCAAACAAGTAATTCTTGTGATGTGTTTTGTACTTGCTCAGTGAATATGGTCTTGAACCTTAACATATGTCTCTTTCATTTGTATATAACTCTTGTCCAATTGAAGTGGGGACAAAAATTCATATAGTGGGTTTTTCTTCGTCTTCTAAATGTTAATTGATCGATACCGAACCCATCATTAGAAGTAAGGCACTGAATCAAATATAAAGAATGTATCTCAACACTTGAACTATAATAAAGTAGTAAATGGCAAGCAGGGGTGTCGAACCACAGAGACTTGTTAGAATGTGAATACCTAGCAATCATAACATGAGATTAAGAAAAGGTGGTGAAAGATCGGAAATACCAAAGTTATCATCCTCACCTTCTTGTTCGATCGCCTCAGTTTGGGGGGAAGACGAGGCTAAGAGGTCTTCCCAAAGCTTTATGTCCCCATCGACATCCCACTCAGAAGTTCATTCATCCTTAAAATCTTTCATCAGCTTCCCGCGCGCCACGATCACGACGTTCATGGCTATGTCCTTCATTTCTTCTATCAGCTGATTGTTCTCAAAACTCTTCTCGGATAACTTTTGCCTGAGGCGATCGATCTCCTTTTCCAACCCCTCGGGTTTTTCTTTTAAGGATGTCTCAGACAAACGATAATTCTGAATTTTCGTACGAAGATCCGCCAACTTGGTTTTATCCTTTGAATATTGTTGGCGAGCGAATAACGTCATCTACAACCCCTGGCAGAGTCAAAGGAAGAAGAAATAAGAAAAAGGGCTAAAAAGGAGATCATACAACTGAGGCACAAATCATATCTTCATCATTTCCTGGATACTCAGGTCGATCACCTCGATCGCACCCATCTCTTTGTAACGCTGGAGGTCCTTGGGAAAGAGAAACCCGTCGAACGACTCCATCAGAGAAGCAAGATCAACATAGATCGACGCCTCTTCCAGAAACTTTAAAGTAATCGCTCCGTCATGTGACACTACTTTCCCTCTTTTCCTTTTCAACTTGGTCTTGTTTTTAGACATGGACGTAGGAGGCGTGCTCGACGCGGGGACAGATTTCCCTTGGCCTTTCCCAGCAATCCTTGCTTTGGCCCTATTCTTCAATTCCTCAACGGTCACCGAAGTAAACTTCTTACTCATGATTTTGTCTGCAAACGCCCGCTCAGCATCCGACAAAGAAGGAAATAAGACTAGATCGAATTTAAGAATCTCGAACGATCTCAGAAAAAGTAAGTATGAACTGTATCGAGTTGGGAGAGGATACCAGGTACCCGATGATAGCTCGACCAATCCCCGAAAATTGTACGAAGAAAAATTCTCCTTTGTCAGCAAAATGTTACAATCCCGTTCCTCGATCTCTAACCTCTCTATCGACTTCACAATTTCGATCGACTAATCATAACCTCCGTGCCGAATACCCTTTACCTCGTCAGCTGCAAAACAGACATACAGATAAGTCTCAGTCAATTAGCTATCATATTTTTTTAATCAAAAAAATTAATTATCTATAATCTTCCATTCGTATGGTATGCTGCCACGATCGATATCGCTATAAATATCTCCCCGGACAAAAAAATAATCTTTTTTCCAATCCTTATCAGCTGTCGTAAGACCATGAACCAGATGGTCTCTTCCCTTTCGTCGAAAAAAAGCATAGCGGCCTTTCTTGAAATCATGCTCACAAATGAAGTACGAACATCGTACGATATCTACATCGATCCCAATTTTGTGAATCTTGTCAAGAACACACAAACCAAGCAGCAGACGCCAGTCGTTCGGCATCAACTGGCTTGGAGCGATCTCATACAAATCTAAACCATCTTTAATCAAGTGAGGGATTGGGAATCGGAGGCCTAGTTGCAAAGGGATCTCATAAAATGCCGTTCAGTCCGGTGAGTTTCAATCGACCCTTTCGAGCGGACGTGGAATCCTGAGTTCAATCGAATTCGGAATACCGTACTTCCTTCTAATCCTTAAAAGATCATTCACACTAAAGCAAGAAGGGATCTTGATGAGCAAGATATCTTGTGCTATCGACGAAGTTGATACCTCAGAGATCGTCCTCCCCATAGGTATCTCGTCATCGCTCTCACTACTCGAAGCCTCTTGGCTGTCTGGGCTTGCAACCCAAGTAAAACCATCGAAGGGTATCACTTTGTCACCGACCATGTCAAAATCAACAGCCGTAACCCTACTCCTTTTTCCTTTTCTTCCCATTGTGATTACACCGAACGAAATGCAAAAAGAGACTGGAAATAAAAGTCAGGCAAATGAGTACGATAAAAAAACAACCATCAAAATTTTGATCAAAAGTCATGACAGAAGAAGTTTTAAAGGAAACAAACGATACATCAAAAGTTTTTTAGAAGAACTCCTAAATCTACCCATCATCCGAGTGAGTCAAATCGATTGTTTCGACGGGCTCATCTGAAAGAAAACTCTTCCATTTACAAGCCCTTTGCAAACCAAGGTCGAATCAGATTCTTCCTCCTTGCCTTCTCCTTTTTTTCAACGGTGCCATGAGAGGCCACTATTTCAAGCTCTTTTGCAGGAACATCCATGGCAGAACCCTCTTCCACGAAAAGCCCACAGACAACAGTTACCTCTTAAGTATCCCATGTGAATTTCTTTCCAAGAGCTCGACCCTTTCTACCCATTAAAGCCAAAACGAAATCCATAAACACATTTCGAAAAACAAAACTGAAACATCATAAAGTTCATATATTCTCTCAGGAAAAGACACAGAAAAGGAGAATCGACGTTTACTTGATCACGGCGAGGATTTCTTCAAAGCTTCAGTAACTCTTTTTCTTTCTTTCTCTCTCCGAACTCTCCCACTTTTCTCAAAAACCTCAGCCTCTGGTTTTTGAAAATGAAGAAGACAAAGGGATAGAAACCTTTTTTCATAAAATCCTCTACGAAAATTGAGAAAAACGCTCAATTGTGCCCTTACTGCCATGTACACGTGGCACTGCCCCGATTGGCTACATGTCAAAACGAAGCGACGCATCATGTCATATCAGTAACTCTGAAACATGTGAAATTCGATCAGATAAAATGTGTTTCACAAAAACTAAAAGACTATCTTATATATATGAAACAACATGTAGAAACAATATTTCGATAAAATCGAGAACTTCCTTGAACTCAGTCATAAGCCGAGGGCCTACCTTGCATAATTAACGTTCGATTCATTTCATGAGGGCCTATCTTATAGAGTCGAGGGCCTACCTCACGCTCAACCGATCGATTCATTTCGTTCAAACCCGAGGATCGACCTCGCATTTTTGTCATTCGACTCAGTTCGATCGATCATGAGGGCCTACCTCATAAAGTCGAGGACCTACCTCACACGACATCATCTGATTCGAATCATTCGATGAAAACGAACGGCACGCCCCGATTCACATACTGAGAGTAACAGTCCGCTCGGCATCGTCTCCTTCTGGTCAAACTAGCCACGGATTATTTATCCCAACTAGTAATTTCGATGGTTTGAAAAACTATCCTCAAATAAGGGTTTGAAAAACCCTTTCTTTCAAAGCATCATAGAGGTTTGAAAAATCTCACCGTCGTATGAAATACATTATCAAAATTCGAACAAATCAAACACAAGAACTGCTCTTTGTCTTAGAAATTCCTAAACCAGAGAGTGGGGGGACTAACTGTATTGATGAAAATTAGGCTTAGCGATAAAATAGCTTAACCAGGCAAGACTTGACCATATGGATTCACGCCCATAAGGCCCAAATCAACCAAATCAACTGCCACCACAATTGGATGAGATCAAAAGCAATAGACTTACGTAATTTAAGCACCAAGCCATTCGAACGACCCAGTCAAAGATATAACAAATCAAGAACTATTCTTGGCGACCTATCTTCAACTACCAACCGATAAACCTAGCCTATATACCCCCCCCCCCCTCTCTTTTGATCCATCAATTCATTCAATTCATTTACTTACTCTGTTCTAGAGATATTTCATCGTCTCTCTTACTTCAAGAATCAGAATTTTTATCATCTGATCATCTCCTATTATCGTTCGACTCCTCTGTGGATCGTTCGAACCTCACAGTCTTTCCCTTAAGATCACACCTCAAGTTCGTTCAAACTACGAAGACTATTCTTGACTCTTCTGGGGAGCCATCCGTCTGACTTTCATACGATCCAGATCTTGGATCCTGTGATTCTTTCTCTTTTCTGTTAAATCTTCTAGAATATTCTTCGATTATTATCTACTTCTTGATTGTTAGACCTAGGTGGTCAGGACCTTTTTAGTGATCGTCACATCCCTAAGATTTGACTCGAACATTCCTTGTGAACATTCGATCTCAACGGAGTGAACCTCCGTCGCGATCATTAGACTTATCATTTTGCCTTCCACATCTGAGTGTGGCGTCAATAATACCACAGTTCGCTTCTTCGTGATTGTCGTTGGGTCTCGGACAAGTTACTGCGGTTCACGTCACGATTAGGGTCGTCGGGTTACAGTTTTCATCAGGTTCGAGTCGAAGGATCCTTGGCGTCTAACGATTCCGGTTCGGGTTCCACCGCAAGTCGTCGGGGTTCAGGCAGAATCGTATCAAGTATGGTCGGTCAATTTATGCCAGATCTTCAAGTCCCTCATTGGTAAGTAGCTGTGCATATTCTCCGATATGTAAAGGGACATCCTAGTCGAGGGTTGCTCTATAGTGATCATAGGTACATTAAGGGTTTCTCTGATACGGATTGAGCTGGTTCACCCTCTGATCGAAAATCTTCCAGTAGCTATTGTGTTTTTGTTGGTAACAATCTAGTTTCATGGAAGAACAAGAAGCAATCTGTTATCGCAAGATCCAATGCTGAATCTAAGTATCGTGCTTTAGCCTATTTAACTAGTGATGTCATATATCTTTTCCATTTACTTGATGAGCTCAAGTATCCTGCCCCAAAATCTGTCCAGTTGTCTGATAATCAGTTTACTATCCACATTGCTTCCAATCTAATATTACATGAAAGAACAAAGTATATCGAGGTTGATTGTCACTTTGTGAGGGAAAAGTTGCAGAATGGTGATATTTTATTGAATTATGTGAAGACAGGCGAGCAATATAGTGATATTCTGACTAAGCCTCTTTCTGGAAATCGGGTTGAATATATTTATAACAAATTGAACATGATTAACATCTATGCTCCAATTTGAAGGCAAGTGTTTATTGGGTTTTGTAGTGCTTTATTATGTTAGGCTAGGTTGTTGGGCAATCTATTTCTTGTTTTATCTTGTACCCATCATATAAATAAAGTGCCTAGCTTTACTTTGAGGTTGAGGTTTTTCATTCATTTCAACTACAGCTATCAAATATAAGCACGACAAAATCAATTCAAAACTAACAACATGGATTAATTTTTTTTTTTTTTTTTTGAAATGCTGCTAATTTGTTTAGAATTGAGCTCTGATATATTTTTGTGGATATGATGTACTTCCACATAATTCTACTATTATCAGTCTCTCACAAGTATGAATGTTGTATGCTGGATGTTACTTGCAGAGATATCACCTTAATCACCACTTCCGTATCCAGAACATGGGCTTTGGTATCACTTCATCTCTGTGGGACAAGGTTCTCGGAACGTTGCCTCCTTCAAAAACTGCCTAAAAAGGTCAACAAGCCTGTCAAAATGCTCTATGATTCGACAAGCTTCCGAAGATTATCAAAATTGGTATTATGGAAGCTGATTTCTTCATTGCACTGGTTACATTGTAGGTTTAGAATGTTGCTGAGCATTGAGTTACCCTGAAGTTGTACAAATGTATCTACTATTGAGTCCATTATTTGTTGATAAATGCAGAATAAATCTTTTCAAGTGGGACCTTTTTTTCTTCTTCCCGTCTTGGTTCCCTTGGGTGGGCTGTGCTCTGTTCGTGCTTGAAGAAGTTACAAGGATCATACATTGTCTTGATTTTCATGAGCCGAAGAAAATTGCTCTTCAAGTACTTGTTTTGTTCTCTCTCTCTTCTCTCTTCTCTCTTCTGCCGACGATTTACTTTGTTCTGCCAGCGGTTTCCCTGACGGTTTTGTTGGCGGTTCTGTTGGTTTCGTAACCGGCGGTTCCGGTTCCAGGTATAGAGGAATCGGGACCAGTCCCTTGTCTGATGGTTCCGGTTCTGGTTCCAAGAACCAGCGGGCCGGTTCCGGTCCGGGTTCGTTTCAGAACCGGACCGTGGACAGGCCTCCCTATTCTTCAAGTTTATTATAATGTTGTCTTGTGGTTTTTAACAAATAATAGTCAAAGTATTAACCCGTAAGATGCCTGCCTGGCTTCATATAAAAAAGTTTCAAGTAGATCTTTTGAACTGTAAATTTGGCTAGCCAACCTAATCGGATTTGAAACCCCAGCCAGCGTTTTTAGATAGTAAGATTATAAGTTATAATATGTTTTCCAAGTATATGTCAAAATTGTTTCAAGCATTGTTGCATCTTGGTAGTCATTGTTAATTTTAATCTGCTTGCAATCCAATATCTAACGGTCTAAAACAAGATTTTCAAAATCAACTAGATAAACTTGGCGGGGTTGACTGTTTATATATCATTACTAGTGAATGCCGGTGCCTTGGTAATTTTATTTCATTAAGGAGAAAAGAGATTGAGATAAAAAAAAAAATACTCATCCCATCCCCACTTAGCCACTTGTTGATGTGATTTATATCTTATAGAGAACTTGTAACCAATTTAAAAACTTCAAGCAATATAATAGTAACTTTAAAATATAGATAAGTTAAGAGCATCCTACCTTTTATTTTTAACAAATTTATGGATTTTTATAGATCATTGTCGCAATCCAACCAGATAAATAATTTATTTGTTTGTTTTGCTAACAACAATATGAGGTTATAATTTTTTTTTTTTACAAAAATACCTACTTATTAAAATTTATGAATATTTGTCATTTACCCGTTCTCCATCCTCCACATCAAAAGGGTCTGCCATAATCAAGCACAAATCAATGTCAAGTTCCTCCACACATCACCTTTGAGCTCAATATTTGAAGCCGTTAATTGAAATTAATTAACAAGGGATTGTCAATATCAGGCTAGCAAGATGACTAGCTAAATTGCTCAAAAATAAAATGTGGTTAATTTTGTTTTAGTAGGATTTGGATCGGACTAGAATCGGATCTGAATTAAATCATTTTTTTTTCGAGTCAGACTGTCTCGTCCGATTTATATTTTATAAACTTTTCCATTCGTCTCGAACCGTCTTATTTGAACCCAATCCACGTCAAATTTGCGGGTCCTGGACCTAAATAATTACCTCTACTCACAGTCTCACACTCTACCTCATCCACTCCCCTTTCCCCCTCCTGTTGCACGCTCTCATGTGTTGGGCCATGGCACGATAATTCTGAGGAGCCCGTTGAATTTGTCCCACGTGGAACCCGCTATCTCATATTTCTTATTTTATTTTTTCTTTTTTTTCACTTTCCCTTTTTGATTTTCTAATTTTGATTGTCTAATGTGAGACAGCGGGTTCCACGGCGGGCAAATCCAGCGGGCTCCTCGGAATTATCCGCCATCGCACGACTTAGCAAAACCCGAGCTAGGCCCGTGAACAAGTCAGCTCATGGAATTAAAACGTTTTTAACAATAATAAATCAAGAATTAGGTCATGAGGACAACTGACAAGCTCCTTCACAAACACAAAAGCTGAAAAGCACAATCAATCAAAATCTACTTACCTGTCAGTTGTTTTTATAATATAAGACCAGTCATATCATGACATACATTAGCGAAGTTGGGTTAATGTCACCAGGATTTTGATATAATACAAAAAGGTACCAAGTAGACATTAATTAATATAGAATATCAACCGCCACCGGCCAAATTAAACTAAATAAGAAGGAAATAATAAAAGGTGATTAATCGAATGTTAAGAACTATTTTATTTGTTTTGAGTTTTTTATTTGATTTTTTTTGTATTGTGTTTAATGGGTTTTTATAATATAATAATCTTAGTGAAAAATAAATCCGAAAGACTTGTGTGGCGAGAAGTAATTTCATGGTGGCGATCCCTTCCAAGACTCACATTGGGACGGTGCTCTCCCTTTTATACTATGACGACAGCTTCTAAGACCCTGAACGGTGACCTACCTTTGATGACGAGGGTAGATGAATCCAGGTAAAGGGGAGTTTTTAGATGATGCCTTCACATACCAATGATCTTCTCTTAACCTAAAGAGTATGTCAAAGCACCCTTCTTGTCATTGGGAGCTCTCCTTCCGATGATGTCTAAAGTTGGCGCCATGGCGCCAACTGGCCTCGCTATAGTCTTAAAGTAAGGTGACGACAGTCATTGCTTTTGAGTAAACTAAGAAGACTACATGACGCCTTGGCACATCATTTGTCTTCTTACATCCTATGGATCATTACCATACCTTTACTTTGGATGTTGGAGTTCTGGTTTGGAAAATAATTGAAGGTAGCGCCATGGTTTATTGTATCGCGGCGACGGTTGAAGCTCCAGAACAAACCACGAT